>JAYJLV010095715.1:0-12591 GCA_036873485.1 Torymus texanus | reverse complement strand
AAACGCACTCGCTCTGAGTGGAAAATGGTTTTTACACATCAAATTTTCAGTATTTGAATTATCACAATTTTCGCTCTAGTGAAATTATAAGGCTCTCCCGAGTAGCGGTCGTGCCTAATTATCTTATAAAGTACAATTTCACGTACAACATTTTGTAACTTTTCTTGCAACTTTCCTGCATAAAAAAACAAACTCATCCCTCTATTCGACCCATATTTTCTCCCCCTTGATAAAAAATGAAAAGTCACCAACATAACCCCATCTCCTCAACGATCTACAAGCATCTCCATCCCGCATGTTTTGTAGGTATACGTATACGCGATCATCAATATCAGCCTATCGAAGTACCGCGTAAATTGCGTAAGCCGAGCTCGCAGGTGCCCCTGTATATATACTCGACCGCTCGTAAAGTAAGTATACAACAGCAATGGCTCGCCCGAGCCATTCGCTTTAAAAGGATCAATACGGCGCAACCTGGTACATACATAGTACGGTAGTACCTACATGTATATATATATACACACACACACGGGCGGGCGGGCGGAGGGGGAACACTCGCGTGACGTATATACACCTATACCTATATTACCGGCGCGTGGTGTAACCAACTCTTCGTCACAGCCGCGCAGCACAGCTGAACCTCGCACGTATAAATGTGGTGGCCGGCTGCAGTGCAGTGGCTCCGGTGACGCGCAGACGCACGTTGTCCTTGCTTTTCCCCAAGTGTGTATGGGTTGTAGAGCACAAGCTGCGTATGTATGCGGTACGGTTTGTTTTCTGTGACTATATATATACACACACACGACAGTGGTGGTATATTGCTAGAGTTTGATATTGTGCGCCGTGTGCGGACGATGACGATAAAACTTTTCTTTATATTGATGGAGGGAAGAGATGAGCGGTGTTTCAATTTATTTTCTCTCGGAATTCATAATGTTGTTAGAGAGATGTTTTTTAAGCATACTGTTTTATCGACAGAGCTTGAAACCATTGATATCAAATCGCAATGTTTTATGCTATATATTTTCCCCCAACAGTTATACTTTGTTTTATTAAATTGCGTGTATATAGAGGTTTTAAGGAACCTTCTAATTAGTATTACTCTATAGGTAAACAATATCTGTGAATGAAAAAAAAGAAAAAAATGTAATAAATTCATTACAATTTTATTGCGATCCTTTTAGTAATACGGTATGAATTAAAACCGCATGTCTCTACAATTGATTTAATTAATTTAGAATCTATAAATGTTTATATTTACATTTTAGAAGATAGTATTTTATATTTAGCTAGATATTAGTAATAACAAGGTCTTCGTGACATTGATATAAATTTAATATTAATAGGATTCATTGATCAATCAAATTCATTGATTACGCTGTTCGCTTTTAGCTTGCTTGATAATCTTTAAATTTATTTAGGGATCTGTATAGGTATTTATCAAACAATAATAATAGATAAATATTCTCAATGTAATATTAATATGTATATAGAATTTTGTTTCGATAAAATTAAATAAAGAATTTGAATTACAGAATCGATGATGATCAAAACATTTCAAGTGCTAGAAGCTCGATAATGAGAAGCAGAAAGTCAGGGAAAGAAAACGTGCCGTCCGTCACGTGGATCGCCATGCAACCCGCAATGTCAACAAAAACCAGGATGAAGAGTGTGGCCGATTATTTGGTATGCTGACATGCACATCTAGCTTTTTTTTTATTTCAAATAGAAACTCGATGCAATTTATAAATAATAGATAAGCCTGCTATTTATTTGACAAACAAAAAATTTTTTTCTCTGATTATGGCTGAAAAAATTTTTCTGCCCTTCGGCCGGAAAGCACCAACTTCCTGAACGCTGGTCGAAACGAAGTTGCCGCTTTCCGGCACCGTTGAGCAGAAAAATAGTATACAGACCATGGCCAGTAAAAAAGAAAGCCTCAGATCACATGTTTATTAACCTCGGCTTCGCCTCGGCCGACAATATTACATGTGATCTGAGACATTTCTTATCTTACTGGCCTTGTCTCGTAATATACTATTCTTCCTCCAATTTAAAAAATTTTCAAAAATTTGATTTTACTTAGGAAAGAACAAAAAAATTCTTTTTAAAAATAATCAAACAAATTATACAAAACTATTTAATTATTACGCAAACTTTTAATAATTAGTATATAACATCAAATTTTTTAATTATAGTCAGAAGTACAAGAAGATGTACCTATGCCTAAAAGGAGATTGTGCATAAGTCCAGAAACTTTAGATGCATTACAAAATGCCGAAAAACTTGTAGAACATACTGAAAAGCAAATATCACAGATGAATTTTGATGACTTACTTACGGATGGTTTAGAAATAAATAGGTTAGTAGAATTGTGAGTTCTTCATGAGTATATGCGTTCTTTTTTATTAAATAGAAGAAGAAATCATTATCAATTTTAAAATTAAATTCACTCATAAAAACTTTTATCAAAATTAAAGATGGAAATTGCTTAATAATTACAATATTCTTTTGTTTTCATAAAAGGTTTGACAATAATGTATTAGAAGACGAAAGTATCTACATTCGAAAGGTTGTAGCAACGACCTTACAAAAAGGATTCTATGATCCAGGATCAGCGACAATATCTAACAGAGATAATCGGAGATCAACATTTACTTTAATTGACACAACGAAGTTCAAGCCGTCGTATAAAACTCCAAGATCATACCAAACCCCAAAGGAATCACCTAAGATAATTTTGCGACCAGCAAGCTATATCCCGAAGCAATCAACGTGTACCCCTTTAACGGAAGAATGTCTTTTCTGTAAATATAGCAAATCCAATCAGTCTAAATCTATATTACAAGAAAATGCTATTATAGAGCCTACAGAATCAGAAAAACAGAGCGACATACCCGAAAAGAAAATCGAAGAAGACAAACAGGAAAAACTAAACATACAAAGAGGTCCATCGGTCAGTATCAAAGCTGACTTCTCCGTACAAACAACACAAATTGTCGACATTCGACCGAAAGAACCTAAGCAACGGACTTGTAACAACGACAACATCGTTACGTATGAGATCAATCACGAGTCACGTAATGAAAATACTCAGACAGAGATGGACGAATCGTTGGGAAGATGCGAAGAACCATGCAGACACGAGAATGCACGTGAAGCTTCGACGGTTAGTAAAAAAATAAACGCAGTGAATTCACAGCACAGCGGATTTGGTGATGATACTCGACAGCCTGAACTTAGACGCAATAATACGTCAGAACCAAGCAGGAGAAAAGAATCTCCAGTGATAGAAAAACGTTCGACCAACGATAATCCACTGGTGGCGGTAAGAGGAAGGAATGTTGAAAAGGATGTTGACTCTTGGATAGCCAGTGAGGACGTGTCGATCGACCTTGACGACTTTAGTCTGAGAGAGCCGAAAATACTCAACGAGATGGACGCGCTGCTAGAACAGCAAAGGAAGATCATTCACCAGGTGCATAGTGCAACAGAGCAGCTCGACAGGTTCTTACTTACTACGAGTCTACCAGACAATAAGCCATCGACTCATCAGAGAAACAAAACCGACAAAAAGCATCGCGGTGATAAAAAACGGAATTTGAAACGAAATAACACCGCAAGCAATAAGGAGAATGGAATGCTGGTTAGTGATTACAGGGCGATGGGCGATTCGAATAAGATTAGTGGTATTTTTAAGAAAATTCAAACAGCCAATGAAATGGAATCGGTATCCCGAAAATCCGATAAAGCTCAGGAGAATACGTATGGGATTGACCAGTTGCCACTCGATACCTATCCTACGCGATTAGTCGAAACTACTTCGCGCGGAATTAATGTTAATATAGATGAAAAACCTCGCAAGGAAACTGCTCAGGATCTTGGAGCTGCTTCGATTACAATGCATAAAGCATCATCAGTGGAGACGTCGCAAGAGCCAGAATATTCGGATACCTTCGAAGACGTGACTTCCGTTAACGAAACTATCAACGAATCCAGTACCTCGGATTCGAAAAGACTACTGGCCGAAGTTATGAATAAAAAATTCGATAAAGAATCGTCATCTAACAACAATTCACTTCTGCTGGCGTCAGTCCACACCGAGACCAAATCCAGCGCGGGCTTCATCGAGAACCTGAAGAGCCCACAGTTGACGAAGGAAAATAATCTAGGCGCAAACAGCCTTCGTAAGACTGAAAAAAGTGTAAACGACATTTACAAGTCCCTTGAAAATATCAGGATAGACGAGGATTCGAAGACCAAGAAGAAATCGGTTAACAATGGGAACGTAGAGGAACGTACTGTTGAAAAAAGTTCGATCGAGACGAATAAAGAACGTTCCGGTAAGCGATCTAACAGCGGAGTAGAAAGAGATAATGTCACGGCAGAGTTAATAGAGCGGAAGAAAAGCGAATTGCAAAGTATTACTTCTGTTGGTAAACAAGAATCAAAGAAAATTGTGGTAGAAACTCATTCGACAAGAGAAGAGATGCAACATCGTCATAAGGAACAGGAGAAGGTCGATGAAAGTGAGGAGAAAATAAATGGAAGTAGCGAGAAATTGGAAAACCATGCCGAGGAAAATTCGCAGAAGACGTCTCATTTGATTGAGAGCATATCGGATATTTCCTTCCATCCCAGCGCTGAAAACACCAAGAGTTCTCGGGATTCCTTCAGGCTATCTGCTTTGTCGCTTAAAGATAAACGCGAGGATATGCCTGAAATGAAAGATACGAAAGATGATGAATTAAATGACGAAATATCTACTGAATCAAAGATTGAAAGTAAATTATCAGAAGTTAGAGAAAATCTTAACAGTTTAATGAAAAGCATGAATAATAGTGCCGAGAGTCGAGATAATTCCAGCACGAAGAAAAATGTTCATAATAGTGTTGAAAATCGGAAAAATTTAAACAGAGATCCTGTCGTGCCTGATGTGCCTATAAAATTAAGAAATAATGAAATCAATAAGAATATTGCAAATCAAGATAAGTCAAAATCCGAAGAAGTAATTTTGAATAACAAAGTCCTTAATAATCAAGAGCAAATTATGTTTAATAATAGGTGGGTAGAACTTACACAATTTTACTTATGGAAGTTTATTAACTAGTCGTGAAGAAACCTAGATTATTTATATGATTTTATGTTGTTTTGCATAGTGTTATATAAGCGTAAAATTATATTTTAACACTGTTACGTTTTAGATTATTCGTGACAATGCTAGAGGAGAACAGCAATATAGTCTCGGAGTCGTTTCAACATCACAAATTCAGCTTGTTAAAAAAATTAGAATCCTGCTCCATGCAGTCGCATTATCAGGGCAAACGACTTTTTACGTCGACTGTTCTTGCCGACACGGAACCGCCCAATAGTTTCGCAAGATTAAAGGAATCGGTTGGTATATTTTTCTTAAAATAACTGCTTTAAGCATTCTTTTATATGACAAAATAGTTATATATGAAATGTATAGAAATATTTTAGCTACTAAGTATAATATTTCATTATTTTATTTTAATTGCAGTCGGAATCGTCGTCAGAGACCCATTCAGAAGGTGAAATCTGTATAAGCCATTCGACCTCATATTCCTTAGGGGAAATAAGAAAGAATTTGGAATTGAATAAACCACATTCATTTATGCAAAGTTCTTCAAGCACTGCAACTAATTCCAAAACTGTATGATGCTTTATAAAATCTATTCAATAAGTTTTTTTTTTTCAATGTTGGGATTAAGCAATTTTTTTATTTCAGTCTCTAGCACATAGTATGGGAGAAATATGCCGAACTGATGGGAACTCATCTTTAAGCTAAGATGAGAATATGCTGGCGTTCTATTTTAAGAGATTGTTGACGAGCAATTTTAAAATATCTGTAATTTAATTTTGTCTTTCTGACGCTGCTACAATAGTCTACGGCTATATGAACTGTTTCGTGATATTAATTGACTTTTTTTTGTCTTTACAAATAACACTTTCTTTTTTACATAATTGTTTGTTTTTTTTAACTTAAAATAATGCATAATATTATACACCTTCAAATGAACTGAAATGAACTATTTTTTTAGTGTAAGCTATTTTTAGTAAAATTGTAAATATTATAAAATAAATTGTAAATAAAATTCTTGATACAAACAGTTTTTTGTTATTTGCGATTATCTGTGAGTCACTCACTTCATTGATATCTCGTTTGAGATAATTTATACAATTGTAATTGCTAAATATTAGTATGATTCATTTCCTATAAATACCTTTAATTGGTATATATTCTTTCGAAACTATAATACGTCTTTGATCGCGAAAATAATTGCGATTATACCGTAGGTCCTAGTGGATTCACAAGAAATGTAATGAAAAAAAAATAATTGGAAGCTACTAAAGGAGTACAGTACCTTAACTTAATAAGCCTCTGCGAAAAAAGGATAAAATAGTTCTTTCTTTTTCTATCTTATTCAATCACTTAATAAAATTTGTATACATTACGGTATATTTGCTATTAATAGCATTTATACGGTTTAACTCTGTAGGAAGTTAAATTCGAAGCTAACAGTATTGGATGATATATTACGTGGAAATCAGACATGACTAATGCGAAATTCTCTTATAAACAACAAGTGAAAATGATTTCTAAATTGGGTTACTGAGATAATTAATCAAACTTTAAAACTGAAAAAATTACGATAAGTACTCAGTTCAATATGAGCTCTGTAGAACCTCTATGCTTTTCTTATTAAAAACGTTTTAATAAGCGCTAAAACTTTAGTTTTAACTTACATCCAAGATAATTGTAAAAGTAATTATTTGTTATGTATAATTATAAATACACTGATAAGTTTTATTTTTAGATTGTTATTTTATTAAACATTGAACTCATTTTTTCCAAGTGTGTTTGCAAAATCTGCTTTTTTTTATTATAACATTATTCAAGTTATATTTCTATAAAAACTCTTTTCTTCTAAAAGTAAATAATAAATTTGAAATTCGTTCAACCGCGTATTATTATATTAACTCTCGCATTAAAATCGTCTATATGTATGCACCTGTCGTCTACCTTTAAAAACAATTGTATGCACATATATAAGTGACCCGAAGACTCGTACAATACCTACGTGCAAAAAGGCGCACGATGAAACTATACGAAGCGCACGTAAGCAACGCAAACGAGAGGAAAGATACTAGTATATCTGTAATTGCTCGAGCTGCATGCATGCTCCTCCTCGACCTTGCCAACGACTTTAGCATGTACACATGCAGCTTTATAGCTCACGCTCCTCATCATCATATGCTTGCACAGCGCGTAGGTGTGTACCTATATGTATATAAATGTACATATGAACACGCCCAGAAACATGTGCTAATCGGAGCGGGTCGTGGGCTCCACGTGAAGGAAGGGGCGCGTGCGCACGTGACAACCCGCGTATTATTCTATACACAGCGTGCAGGTGTGTGATTCACATCACGCTCTCTTTCTCTCTCTCTCTCTCTCTTGCATATATTACGATCATGCTATTTAGTTGCGGCCGGGGGCACACGACCCGCCATAAGAGCTGCGCACGCCTATGCCTGCCTGAGGGTGAACGTTTTGTTGATAATCGCCCGCGCGCGCGTGTGAGTACGAGAGTGCGTCAAACCTAACCTACGAGGCAGGCGCGACGCGCCGCGCGCGGAGTAACCATAAGTATATAAGCGCACGCATAGAGGTGTAGGATTAATCATCGCGTCGCTTGCGAATCGAGAAGGGAGAGAAGTGGAGAGGAGAGGAAAGGAAGGATCGTGTATTCGTGTCGTCGTACGTGTGTCGTGCGCCGTTTAGTAGTTGCTCGGCAGCTATGCGCTCGGGGCTACTGTTGTTGTTGCGCTGACTCGCTGGAGAGGAGACAACAGCGTCGTCGAGCTCGTGCAATGGGGGACGAGGGCTGCGTCGTCGGTTACTGGTTATCCGAGAAGAAGAGGCAGAAGTTCAATTGGACCGAGTTCCAGGATGTCTGCACGCGTGAGGGACTCGTCCCGAAGATGGTGAGATCTGTTTGCTCCAATTTGACAACCTTGGCGTTTATGAAACGCCGGTGTGCGCGTGCTCAGATTCGGAGAAAAACACTTTAGCACTTTGCTCCTTAAGCGCTTTACTAACAAGTGAATTGTCAGTTATTTTTGTATTATGGTTACGCGTATTTTTGAAATTGCAAATGGTGCATAAAACGATTGCTTTTCATCTTCATAACAAGTGAAGCATGAAAAACGTTTTATCTAAAATGTAATTTTCTAGTTCCTTGTTTGTGGAGTGTAAAAATAGCAAGCTAATAAGTAATGGAAAACAGTCAAAGCAAACATAATGTGTTTTTAATTGCTTTTCCAAGAATAAATATTACAAATTTTCAAATGAGTGTCATCACATTTTGTTTCAATAAAATTCAACCGTACAAATATTGATGATTCATAATATACTTATAATAATTGTGCTCATTTAAGATAAATTATAACAATTTTTCTCATTATCTGTTAATAGATAAATATTGAAGAGGATTTGGAGAGCCAGGGACCAATCCATGTATTTTTCCATAAATTAACAGATATCCTAGCACATGCAGAGGTCGGTAACAAACATGTAAGTATTTTGTATTAGTATTTTATTACTTATTTAAATATTATAAAAATGATTTGATTTATTAAATAAATATATATATAGATTATTATTTATATGTATTTAAACATGTTTATATTTAGGCAAAAGTGATTGTTACAAGAGTACAAGATTATATTCAGAGGCACCCAGAACTGATAGTTATAGATCTCTTAGAAAATGTACGAAACTTACGGAATCGATATAAATCTTACGAAATGATACATAATGGGTTACTATATGATGGTTTGTATACTTAATTTTTTAATGTAATATAAATAAATATTATTATAATATATAGATTTTCATTAATTATCTAATTTTTTAAATTTTATAGATAATGTGTTCATTCCAAATTTCGTTGAAATAAAATCAAAAAATGTAAAAGAAATATTAAGTTCTTTTGAAGAAAATGGAGTTAAATTTCCATGCCTTTGTAAGCAACTCATTGCCCATGGCTCAAGTGATGCTCATAAGGTAACATATAGTTTAATTTTTAATTAAAACATGTATTTAAAGTTTTCTTAAATACTCTATTAATACATAAATGTATGTTTATTCACAGTTGATGATAGTTTTTAATGAAGAAGGATTATCAGATTGTCAGCTCCCATGCGTAGCTCAAAATTTAATTAATCATAATGCCATTTTGTATAAAGTGTTCATAGTTGACAACCATTTTCATATTGTTGAGAGACCAAGCCTTAAAAATTTCTATTCTGAGGATTGTGAATCTATGAAGACTATATTTTTTAATTCTCATGATATTTGCAAAAGTGGTTCCAACTCTAAATGGTCTATTATATCGGAAGACGAACACAGTTTCACTGTAAAGCCAAAGTATGAAATCTTCGAAAAAATTGTTAAGAAAGTTGTAAAGATTTTTGGTCTGCTCTTAGTTGGAGTAGATGTGGTTATTGAAAACCATACTGAAAAGTATGCTATAATTGATGTCAATGTATTTCCTGGATATGATGGTTATCCAAATTTTTTTACTCATTTAGTGGGTAGCATGAAAAGACTGTTAAAAGACAAACGATTGATAAAACATGATAAGTGCTCTACTTTAAAAAAATGCCTTAGTGATGATCTTGACTCTGGTTTTGAAAGTGATGAAAAAAAGAAACAGTCAACAGTATCATGATTGTTATTATAAGCAATTATTTTTTTGGTGATAATATGAAAACAATACCTATTTTCTATTTTTTTTTACGAAGTAAGGACATCATTTTATGTTTATGCACCAGCGTGCATAAAGTTTTTCTGTGTAACGTCGAGTTTTCAATGTGTAAAGCGTATTTTTCGTCATGCTATGTATAACATGAATAGCTGTGCGTAAAGTAAAATAATATACTTTGTACAAACTCACTTTGCGCACACTTGCAAAAAACTATCACATGGAACAAGGAAGTAAAGTGATTGTTACACAAAACATCACTTTATATCTTTGTTGCCTAATAACATATTATTAACAAATTTAGTTTCGATAAATCGTCGGCTGGGAGTAAAAAGGCGCTATTTTAAAAAAGTTTCGTAAAGGACGCTATTTCTAAGACTAAGCACTAAAAAAGGTACAACCTAGCAAATATTTTTTTCCAAATTTACGGAGTAATAGAATATTGTAAAATTTTGGGAAATTCACTATTCTTCTAAGAAATTTGAAAAAAAAAACATTTTTCTGTCACGTGTTCTATCAGAAAACTTAGGCTTCGAGACTGGTCAGAATCTTTTTCCGAATGTCTTTTTTCTTCTGTCTCAGATCACAATTTATACGGACACATTTTTTCAAAAAAGACTGCACCTGGAAGCAAAGAGATTTCATTTACGTTTTTTTAAATTAGCAGTCATAACAGTTTAATGTTTAAATACTCATACTTAAGGTCGGGGCTGCCGATTTCTGCGATTTCCGCATTTCTATGTTTTTTCAATGCTTAACTTGTTTTGTAGAAAAAATGCAAAAATTCCTCTTTGCTTCCAGCCGACGATATATGTTTAGAAGCTGTGGTATACAATACTAAAAAAATATTTAATTTACGATATTACATATTTATGAAACTATTTTTTGTACTTAAAAATGGTTCATGAAAATTTTATGTAAATGTAAGACTAACTATTTAAACCCTTGTAAATATCGTTGAAAGAGTTAGGAAATAATTTTGTTTTGTATATATATGCTTTATTTAATGGTAATTACTAGTTGATGTATGATTTTATAATCTCATTTGTTCCTGATACTCGATAAAAATTTTCAACTTACAAAGAAATATACAAAACTAATATTTAAGTTTTTGATATAGTACATGTTAAAGAAATACATATTTACAGTTTTTGTACATTCTATATACTACAAATACTACAATGTATTTCAAAAAATAAATTTCTAAAATAATATTTTTTGTTATAAAGAATCATTGTCTAAGTTTTTTAAACCTGTTTTTAAAACCTCAAGTATTCCTTTATTCGTTTCGTTTCCATTTCATTATATAAAATTGCTTTGCAGAATTTGGCGTCTATAGATAGATTATTTTGAGACGATTATTTCTTCACACCTTTTTTATAATTTTTTCATAAGTCACAATATATTAATGAAATATTGTCTGTTCTTTTACTATTAAATGACTTTAAGTTATACTAAAATTGTTGTTTTGGAAAGTTGATTAAAATTATGTATATACAGATATATCGCGACCGATAACCGAAATAAGCAGTATGTAATTTCGATAATTGCTTAACTAAAGTTTTCTTGAATAGAGTCATAATAAATAATTAAAACATATTCGGTTACTTACCGAGTGATGCTGAAGTCAACGTAAAAACCTTCAGAAGTATGGAAAAGATAAAAGGTGTAGGCATGTAGAATCCATTCACTGAAGAACCTTGATATTGCAATGTCCTTGAATTAGTCAATTAGTCCTTGCACTTGACGTGAGACACACACAATACAATTGTACATGTAATTTGCATTCCTCCCCATAGGCTTTTTTTTGAAAAAAAGTAATATACTTATATAAATAATATAGATACTTTTTTATGGACTGACATATTTTTAGGCACGACTGCTTCTCGGAAGAGCCTTATCGTTAATAACTTCAACTTTGCATAATAAATAAATATTAAAAATTTAATTTTTGTATTCTTTCTCTCTTTGGTATTTTCTTCTTTTATATTTTTTGTTTCTATATTTATCCAATTATTATTCTTTATCTCTCTTCAATATATTTTAATCAGAAAAATCCCTCTAATTCGCAGAAGAAATAATCGTGCTTGGAGATTTTTGATTGGATAGTTTAGTTATTACTTTTTCTTTTAAAGGATAAGATAAATGATCATTAAATATTTCATTGGACGTTTTTTTCTTCTTTCATATCCTGCATAAGATTGCGTATTTAGTACGACTGTGAAGATTAAACGTGTGTTTATGTTTTGGATAGTGAGCAAAAGAGTATCATGATTTCTTGGTGATTTTTATCGAATTTCTTGATTCATTTCTCCTCCCGGCCGTCCGCATGTACATTTATTTAAAATTCAATAAACGACATATGCTTCGAAGCTCCAATGCAGAAAAACACTTGAACGTCAGGTTTCCTTTCAATAATTCAATTACAAAGGGCAGAGAGTAATTTTAAAATGATTTAAAGAGAAATAAATGGTTTATATGTAATATTCAAAGTCGTTGCCTAGATGTTTCTTATAGGTATCAACAATTTTTTCTTTTAACTATAATGTGTAGCTAATAAATCGATAATATTTCTTAACTTTCAAAACAATACATTCATTATTAGCTATATAAATTAATATTTACTGTTTTTAAGAATTTGATTTTTTAACGTACTCAAGTATTTTATATTTTTATAAACAATATGGATAATGTCACGAAACGATTTCAGCAATACTGAGAAAGCCTTAACGCCATGTGATATACCGACGTAATTCTAGAATGTCGATATGTTTTGCGTATTCTACCAAAATCACTCAAA
>JAYJLV010095704.1:0-12592 GCA_036873485.1 Torymus texanus | reverse complement strand
TTGATGGATTTATCTTTTTCTTAAGCGCAATTATCTGTGCCTGCTTCCAAGTACTCGGAAAGATCCCCAGAGCGAAAAAGGAGTTGAAGATTTTTGTTATATACTCGCCAATAATGGGTAAGGCTTCCACTATTACACTTTGAGGAACTCCGTCCTCCCCCTTTGCTTGTGAGGTGAAGTGAGAGATCGCAAGGATGACTTCAGTTACGTTAACGGGTTTAATTTAATTTGATTTTTTAATATACAAATTACAGTGCGAGATGGTGACTTTTATTTTATTCACACCCCTCTCCTTCATCGGACATACCTTCGTCACCTACATCATCTATAAGCACGATATGGCCATCGCTGCCTCCGTCTTCCGCATAGGAGCTTGCCGTAAATTCAACAGCGCGCGAGAGTAGAGAACCACGGCAATTGGGCTATGGCAGCGAAGGCGGGCGCATGGATAGGAGCAGTGCCGAAGAAGAAGAAGAAGAGACGGCAGCAAGGTTTACTGTTGTAGAAGAAAGCGAGAATTTCGTACGTAGATTTAAAATTACCAGGCGTACCATTGTACTACGCGTCAATAATCCGCCTGATGAATGCGATAACCCAATGGTTTGGATAGAATCGGCTATGCGCGATATTCACGCGTTTGTTATTTCGATGGTACCGGTTGACGAAACTGTATTAGTCGGAGTTGCGATAAGAAGTAAAAACTCTGCGCATCGTACACTTGGTCTATCTTTTCGTCCACCTAAAATTTTGGTTTACGATGATTTATGGAATTTAATTTCCAGTATAACTCAAAGTAACCAAAATTTTGAAGTGGATGAAAGATTTATTTTACAAATCACATTTATAAGCCTTCCTGTCGGTTCGGGTGTAGTGAGGACTACAAAATTATTCGTCAACAGTGTATCTCAACGTTCGATAGTATCCATAATGAACTCTGAAGTACGCAGAGAATGGAATATAATACGTGATAGGCGGCGCAAGTTACAAAAGCAACTCGCCGAACGCTTGATATAAGCTGCAAACGTACGTATTCTTCGCACCGGTTTTGGCTTCTACGAAATTAAAAGATGTCAGAATTTTTATCTGGAGAATAATATTGCTATAGTGGTTTACGAGAAAACAACATTTGGCAACGGCTGTCCTCCTGTTTTCGACGGTCGCGCTCAAATAGAAAGTCAGCTAGAATTGAAAGGGGTTATAAATCTATGCTACAATCCATACGCGAAACATTTTGATACAATTTTAAACATTATAGGAGTGCGAGGACAAGATTTTTATGCAGTTCTTACAATAAAGCTTTTCACTTTATTGATCAACATAAATGTAAAAAAAACTTGTTCATAATTTTCGTTTCTCCCGCCTACTTAGCAGATAACGGCGATTTAATAAAATGCGCGAAATGTAATAGAAAATTTTTCGGCACTTCGTGTTATCAAAATTATTTAAAGGACGGTAGTTACAAAAAGAAAAATTAAAAATTTGTGACGTTGTAAAATTATGTACACAATGTTGTAAAGCAACAAATCGTTATCGCGAAGAACACACGTGCAGAAATATTTGGTGTAATTTTGTAAAACTAGTTATTTTATAAAGGAAAATTGCTATAGACAAACTATTAAAAACCGGTATTAGAGTCCGGTGATCAAACAATAAAAGTAAACGGTGAATATGTGCAGAAAAAAAATTTTTATATTTTTTCTATGATTTTGAAACGCGTGAATATGAAGCATATTTAAATCACATAAGCACGAAAATTCACGTGTCTAATTTGTGCATAGTGCAACAAGCCTACACTGATTACATCAATCAAGATGACGTTTCAGAATTTTGCAACACTTGCGGCATTTGTGAATACGTTTTTTGGGAGGACCCTGTTACAAGATTGATAGAATTATGCATCCGGGATTAAACAGACTTCAATCAAATCGTGTATATTGTGTACAACGCTCGGGCTTTCGATGCTCAATTTATATTAAAGGAGTTGGCCCAGCGAGGAACTGAAGTTTTGCTCAGTGTTATTTTAAACGGGATGAATATTATCTTTATACGATATGGTCGTACTAAATCTATAAACAGTTTAAACTATTTTCCAGCGAAATTGAGCGCTGTTTTATCTGCCTTCGGTTTGCCGCAAAGCAGCAAAACAGTTTTTTTTTCGCACTTTTTTAATACTTTAGAAAATCAGGATTACGTTGGCCCTATGCCTGATCCAACTTTCTTCGCACCAAATTCTACGTCCACCGATGAGAGCGTGATGTTTTTCCAGTGGTACAATGAAAATGCTCCAGATTATGTCGTATGAACGTGGAAATTTTGCGTCGTGCATGCATAGCTTTCTGAGAAATTTTTCTCGGTATCGGAAACAGAGACCCCTTTGTTTCGGCGATTATGATCGCATCGGCGTGTTCCTATTTATTTAGAAAAATTTTCTCAAGCCAAATGCCATAGGAATTTTACCACCCGCTGGTACAGGCGTGCTGAGAAACACTCTCAAAAAGCTGTCAAGTAGTTATTGCAATGCGAGCGTGAAATCGGTTGAGAGATTATTTACGCCGGGTGTGCACGTGAATATCGGTTACCAGAAGGATTTTTAGTTGTCGGATATTTACCTCCTCCGGTGAAAGAGGCTGCTATCTCGTCCACGGCATCGTCATCAGTTTCTACATCACATAACGGCGTTGTGTTCCAGTATCAAGGGTGCTATATACACGGGTGCCCGCGATGTTTTAAGAACAAACGCAATACGCTGACCGCTTCCAATCGCACACTTAACGAAGCCTACAAGAATACGCGCGGAAAGATAGGTAAAATAAAGTCGTATGGATACGACTTGCGCGAAATTTAGAAATGCGAATTCGACCGCCGTATAACTGAAAACCCTCAAATTTCGAACTATGTAAATATTCATCCGCATATTAGCAAAATGATTTTAAACCCTCGAGATGCATGCTTCGGAGGGCGCACGGAATTACATCGTATTACAATATTAGCTAGGGTGAAACAATTAGATATACGGATATTTGCTCGTTATATCCGTATATATGTAAAAGAGTCCGGTTCCCGCTTGGACACTCAGATATATTTGTTGGAAGTCAGTGCGATATATTAACGGGAGGAAACAATGATAATCTCTCACGAGTAGAAGAATTGATCTAATGCAAAGTGTTGCCGCCCCGCAATTTGTTCCTTCCTCTCCTACCGATAATGCACGGTAAGTTACTCTTTGCTCTTTGTCGCTCTTGTTTCGAAGAAATTCGGCAAGAAGATTGTAATCATGACGTTTGCGAACGTGAGTTCACGAGTACGTGGGTAGTTGACGAGTTAAAAAAAGCTATAAAATTGGGTTACCGTGTAACGAATACATATATAATATGGAGATATGTAATAACGCAATACGATCAACAGAGCGGTAAAGGTGGCTTATTCGACAGCTACGTGAACGCGTTTCTACAGCTGAAATAGCAAGCTAGCGTGTGGTCTGCTTGGTGCGAGAGCAAAGCAGAAAAAGAGCGCTATTTAAACGAATACGAGCGAAGCGAAGGCATACGGCTAGACAGGGGAAAATCGAGAAAAACGCTGGGTTGACACAGTGGAAAAGCTCTGCCTCAATTCTTTTAGGGGTAAACCTTGCAGCAATTTAAAGCCGACTGCGATTGTAAAAACGCGCGAGGCCTTACTCAAATTTTTGGTGGTTCCCGATAAAGAAGTGCTCAGCGTATTACTCGTCAACGACGAACTGTTGTACGTAAGCTGGCAATACATTGCGGACGCATAGGGGCCGACTCCTAATACGAATGTAGTCATCGCAGCTTACACTACAGCGCAAGCCCGACTAAAATTATATAGTTATCTAGAGAAATTAAATCGCTATTACTCGATATGACCGACGAACTTGGTCAAAATATATACATTGAAACTTTCTTATCCGGCGGGCTTAAGTTTTATGCTTACAGAGCGACAGGCTCTTCTACAGGAGAATAAGATTGAATTATACTAATGCTTTAAAAATAAATTTAAACTGTATCCATCAGCTGATTGAATCTTTTTTCGTCGGCTATCCAAGTAGTATCAAAGTAAACTTTAGAGCGACAAGACGAATGCCGTCTCACGATGTCGTTACGCGAGACGAATTTAAGACTTGTTGTATCGTTTTGAAGAAACGGCGCTATCTTAGTAAAGAATTGTCATTGCCTTTTGGCTATAAGCGATAAAACATTTTATAACTAAGAAGTAAGACTTATTTGTAAATGTTGTTGTTCTTTGTTACTTTCCTCACTCTCAATGTTAATTTTAGAAGAATAAATTTTTTTCGCAAAACTATTTCACCCGCCTGCTGCAACAGCTGATTTGCACACGTTAAATATATGCTGTCAAGACGGCGAATATCAGCTTGTACGCGCTAAGTATTTGCTTATACCATGCGAAATACAAGCTTGTATACGCGGCCGGCGTATTTTGTGTACGCAAAATGTTCGCTTATACCACGCGAAATACAAGCTTATATACGCGGCCGGCGTATTTTGTATACGCAAAATGTTCGCTTATACCACGCGGAGTATAAGCTTGTACTCGCACCCCTGTGCGCGGTGCATATAAGCCTATGAGCACCGCGCCGCGTCGCCTCCGCCGCTGCGGGGGACGTTGGTAAGAAAATTGGTACTGTACGCGTTTGGTTGACGAAATAAAAAAAAAAAAAAAAAATTATGAGGATAAAGGTAGCTACAAATTTAATTTTATTGTCATTCTTTAAAATGGATACGCGATGGAAACAGCCATTTACGTGTTGCGTGTGCGGTCCTACCGGGTGCGGTAAAACTTAGTTTGTTAAAAGACTTCTTCCTAACTTATCAAAAATCTGTAATGTACGCGTTGATCGCATACTGTTTTATTACGCCGAATGGCTAGAGTTCAGAGCTGAGACCCGGTGGTAGCTGTGACGCACCGAGTATCGAATTTCGAGAAGGCCTACCTCAAGCGAGTGATTCCTCTTGTGACCGCGATAAAAAAAAATTACTAATTCTGGATGATTTGATGCGTGAATCTTCGTGCGATATTATATTAGATCTGTTTACGAGAGGTAGTCATTATAAAAATATTAGCGTTATATTCATAACGCAAAATATTTTTCATAAAGGAAAGTCACAGCGAGATATAAGCTTGAACACTAAGTACATAGTGCTTTATAAAAATCCACGTGATCGCGCTCAAATACAACACTTGGCGCGACAAGTGTATCCCGAAGATGCAAAATTTTTACAAGAGGCCTACTTAGACGCCCCTCGAAACGTGCATTCGTATCTTTCCCTCGATCTATCGCAAGATTGTTTGGACGAATTTAGATTACGATCTTGCATATTTCAAGCCGACGAAATACACTGCTTGTGTACCAAAATATTCAAAGTTTCGATAATTATAACGGAGGAAAAGAGGGGGTAAGCACAAAGGTAATACAAACGTCGGACGCGTATGCCCTCGTGAGAGTCGAAAGATAACGATGGCAGGCGCAACACGAATGAATTCTAGACGATGTTTGCTTTGTGGTAAACGCTTCTCCAAAAAACATTTGGCACTTTCAGGAGCTCTCTTGCACTGCGATGGTAATAAGCGTCCAGTCATACTTCGCGCGGCTGATAAATCGCTCGTCAAGTGCATATGTGAGGCGCATTGAACGTTTTACATGGTGTAGTAAAATTGAAGAATTGCGAGTAGAAAAAGTTAAATAAACACAAGTTTGTATTGTGCAAATTAATCAATGGAAAATCATTGAACTGGGAAACTAAAAAACGCGCAATAGTACAGAACGGAGGATTTTTTTTAGGAGTTCTTCTGGCACCATCGTAGGCGCTTTCATTTCTGAACTCTTTGGAGGAAATTCTCAGTCGTGAAAAGCAACATGGAGCATTCTCGAAAAAATGGTAATAGTGCCCGAAGACGCAATCGGACGCCTGGGGTCTGCAGCTGCTGAAGCCACAAAGCCAAGTGTCCCAAGCACTTCTGTTCTTTCTGAATCCTCTGGTGAAAATTCGATGAAAACACCCAGTGACAATTTGTCCATACTAGATGCTGAAATGTTCAATATTCTTCACTCGAAAAAAGTAAAGGAAAAATGTCAAAATTATTTACAAGTTTTGCGACGATATCTTTTTTACCGAGAAAACGAGCGTGAAAGCAGCAGCGATGCACAGCGAGAACTCGAGGAAATTGACGAAGCACTAGCGCCTGTCACCGAAGAAGCCATTATCATCGGTGTACCCAAGGCATATCAGCGCAAGGTCCGCCTCTTGACGCGTCATTAGAAAGCAGTAGCCCCAGAACGTCTCAAATGTAAGCAACGCAGGTACGGTTACGATAGATGTTCGCGAGATAGAGCGTTCAAATATTATAGAATGCCTGAACGACGTAGTTAGAAGAAGGGGTAAAAATGACGAGGAGGTACCAGTTGGACGCGTAGAGTTTTATAAATTTGTTAAAACTTCCGAGCTCCGGCGCATTTAATAGGTAACAGTGAAGTTTTACAAACTGGTAGAGTACTCACTGCAGCCAAATGGCTACTAAACAAGGAAGTGGCCAAGCCATCACCCGTTTTGACGAGGAAAAGCAGCAGAAATCTCCAACAAGTTAATAATAATAATAATAGGTGGTTGTGATTTCAAATATAAAACATAACACTTGCGCGTACGCGCTCACACATGCGCCAGCCAGTCAGCACGCATGGCATACGAAAAACAGTATTATGAGCTCTCGCATGAGGCAGGATATGCAGGTGCCTGGAATCTCGTGCGCGTAAATACAAAGAAAGGTAAATTCAATGAAAAAGAAAGAAGTATAATGTACGCCTGACTTAGTAATCAAGACGCATACACACTTCATTACCCTATAAAGCGAAAATTTCCGAGATGGCGCTATAACGTCACGAATGTGGATAACTTGTGGGAGGGTGATTTACTACAGCTGACGTCAATAAAAGATTACAACGATGGTTTTTTCTATATACTTGATGCTGTTGATGTACTCAGTAAGTATGCGAGGATCGATTCATTGCGCGATAAATCGGCGCGCAACGTGGCCAACGCGCTGGAAAAAAATCCTCGAGCAAGCAAAATCACGGCAAGTCGTCTGTTTACAATCCGATCGTGGCAAAGAATTCATCGATTCAGCTTTTCATAGAGTTATAAAAAGAATACGACATACTATTTAGAGTTGCGAGCAATCCCGATATCAAAGCAGCCGTAGTCGAGAGGCACAACAGAACACTGCGAGAGCGTATATGGTGGTATTTCTAACACAGATGAAACCATCCGAGGTCAATCTGTATAACGCTGCTAAAGCCCGTTAAAATTTTGATTCTCTTAGATAGAGAAACGGCGTCAAGAGGGCGCTCGGCCCGGTGCCTAAATTCAAGGTGAGTAATTTTGTTCGAATCAGTCGGACTAACAATACCTCTGAGCGTGGTGATGAAAAAAATTTCAGCGAGGACGTATTCAAGATAAAAACGGTATCGCTGCGATAGAATCTTTACACGTACGTTTTCGAAGACTTAAACGAAGAAATTATCGACGGATTTTTGACATGGAAAAAATTCAAAGTGGAGCGTATCGTACACACGCGGGGACGCAGAGCAAATAAGCAAGTACTAGTCAAGTGGTTAGGAAAGAGCAGCTTCGGCTCAGCGGTAGAGGGTTTGCCTCATGACTCTAAGGTCGTGGGTTCGAATCCACCCTCCACCTGACCGCAGTTTTTTTCTGAATTTTCCTCGACTGAGGAGAGCTCTGGGAATGTGAATTTCAAGCCACGGATTTTTAGGTAGTGATTTTCGATTTTTCGGGGCCTTCCAAAAGTTGCAGGAAAGGAGGGAAAAGGCGAGTAAGCTCCGGGGTGCTCTTACCCGGGTCAAACCGTGACTTCTCCTCCCCAGTGGAGGCGTTCGCCCATGCTTAGTATGAATTGGAATCTCGGTGACATGGGCCTCAGGGGCTGCCAACCCCTCCGGCCGTCTTTAGCTGGCCCTACTAGTAGAAACCAAGTCTCGGATGACAACAGCAGACGACCCACAGGCCGGTCTGCTCCAGCGAGCTCTCCTAACAATTAGCCTTCTTCGGATAACGCCATCTTCTAGTGCGAGTTCCCTGGTTCCGGAACAAGCTTCCAAACCACCATCGGCAGAGGGCAACACCATCGACGTGCCCACACGGCCTGGGACGGCCAGCGGATCACTGCAGAGAGGCGGACAGTCGGTTGGACGGTCGAAGAATCCTCGTTTCTCGCTCGCCAAGAAGTCGTGCTGACCACCCAACGAGTCCGCGCTATCAACCAGGCTCTGCAAGAGGCGTTCCCTCATCGAACCACGGCAGCCATCAGCCAACACCGGCGTTCCCCGGTGTACAAGAACCTGGTCCAACAATACTCCAGCCAGGACCCTCCAGGAGGCGGAGCTCCACCACCACCACTAAGACACGAAAAGGGTCCGACGCCGGGACAAGGGGGGGGTTTCTTCTTCCGCCACCCCTACCCCCAGTTTTACAGAATCTGCCGAGAGCGAACACCACCGGCTTCCAAGCCGAGCGTCTCCAAAGCATCGTATGCGACGCTACCAACTCCACCAAGAACTTCATCTTCGAGTGACTATCTCTGTACCTGCGAGACATTTTTCCACCTTGCTCGCACTACCATCGTCCAGCTCCGACTGTTCAGCATCAGCTGAGCCGCAGGAAGGCCAGGCGCAGAGAATACGCCGCTACGCAAAGGCACTGGTGCTCCAACCGCATGCGGTGCATTAAAAGTATTCTGGGTGACCTTGAAGATGCAAGACAACCCGCTAGAGCCGTGATGGAGCCATACTAGACTACTGTCTTTACACCTCCATTGCGAGGCCAATCAAACCGGATGAAATCCATGCAGCACAACCATCTATGGCCGTCTCACCAGGACCTGACGGTCCGATGGCTCGCCAGTTCCGAGCTGTCCCTCTCGACACTATCACTCACATCTTCAATCTTATTCTCTGGTACGAAAGGCTGCCCAAACATCTGGCAGCATCAAGGACCATCTTCATCCTCAAGAAATCTCAAGCCACTCTGCCAGCAGACTTTAAACCGATCTCCATCTCTTCCGTACTCGCTAAAGTCCTCCACAAAATTCTAGCGCAAAGAATAGTCGCCACGATTGAGCTGGATGATCAGCAGAGAGCCTTTCGAGTTGGGATGGATAGCTGCCGGGACAACACGGTGCTTCTCGACACCCTCCTACGTAGTCGGTACCAAATGTTCAAGTCAATCTACGTGGCAACGCTAGATCTCACGAAGGTCTTCGACAGCCTGGAACACAGTGCCAGCATGGAGGCAGCGGAAGCAGCTGGCCTTCCACCTCTTCTAATTCGCTACCTTAAGGATCTATACGCCAGCAACACTACGACGCTTTCGGGCTGGTCATCGGAGCCGATTAAAGTAACGAGAGGAGTGAAGCAAGGTGATCGTCTATCACCCGTAATATTCAATCTGATTATAGATCACCTGCTCCGCTCACTTCCACAGGAATGCTGCTCCACCTATAACAACAGAACTGTTCGTGCTATGGCTACAGTATCTACTCGACCAGACAACTGCCTTCCTGGGGACTTGTGGCCTTCCCTTGAACTCCAACAAGTGCCACACAGTATCGATCGTCGGTGATGGCGGTCGCAGGAGGGCCGTATTAAATGCTAATCGCGCTTTCACCATCAATGGTCAGCCATTTCGCGCGCTCTCCAGAGAAGATTCCTGGAAATATCTGGGGATCGAGTTCTCTCCAGAAGGACGTCGACCGATTCGGATAACTAATCAGCTCATTCCCCTTCTCGAACGTTTAACAAAGGCACCACTTAAGCCTCAACAGCGGATTTTCACACTCAAGTTCGGCGCACTCCCCAAAATTTACTATCACACGGCTTTGGGAAGAGTTAACACAGCGACATCCGCAACGCCGACAAGATGGTGCGTGTCTTTGTGAGGCAATTGATGGCTTTGCCGAACGATATATCGGTAGGCTACTTCCACGCCTCTGTATCGGAAGGAGGCCTAGGAATTCGATCTCTACGCTGTTTGGCCCCACTCCACCGCAAGAACCACCTACTTGGACTAGTACCCGGACGTCGTGTGCAGAACATCTCCGACCCGTACCTGGCTAAAGAGATCGGCCAGTGCACGTTGCGGCTCACCGAGAATGGAACCACCTACACCAGTTTGGATGACATCAAGAAGAGGTGGGCCGCAACCTTTCACCAATCCATCGACGGCTAAACCCTCAAGCTCTCCCACCAAGTCACCGGCCAACACTAATGGGTGGCTGATGGGTCCTAGCTACTCAAAGGGTGGCAATATATTAACCCATTAAAGCCCAAATGTCCTAAATTTTCAACGAATTTTCATGCAGTTATTTTTCATATTATCTGCACCAAAAAAATTTTCCGACCTATCATGTCCGACGTAAAATTGTATGCTCTTTCAGAATATTGCCTCAGAATTTGTCTAAAATCACTGCTAAAAAAGTTATAAACAAATATTTACAAAAAAACGCGATTTTTTCAACTGAAAAAAATTTTTGATTCAAAATATTTTTAAAAAATCGCTAGGATACACATTTTTTGCAGCTAGAGAAGTGTCCTCGAGTCCTAAATTTTAAGATACATGGGGTACAAAATCGAAAATCCAACATGGCGGTTCTCAAAATGGCGTCCGAAGTGAACATTTTTTTGAAAAACTTCAGGATACTATAACTTGAAAACCATGAGCTTTTCTGAAAAAATGCTAAGAATGAAAAGTTCTTAGAATTTATCAAGAAATACACTGGAATTTTTCCCGATTTTTTCATGAAATTTTGGAATTTTTTTTTTTTGATTTTTGAAAATTTCCAAAAGTTCACAAAAAATTCTGAAAAAATGCCAGTATATTCTCTGATGAATTCTAAGCATTTTTTGTTCTTTCTAATTTTTTCCAAAAGTTGATAGTTTTCGAGAAAAAAATCCTAATCGTATTATATATATGTATATACATGCATATGTTAATCGGCTTCCGCTGGGTCGCCGTCCATGAGCAGAACAGAGAAGCTTACTCTATAAGTAAAAGTGAGTTACTCAGTAAGAATATGAGTTTGACTAAAGGGTACCCCGTGTAATACAGTAGACCCATTCTTTCGAAGTCACTTGACCGTTAACCGTTAAATAGTGATTTTTACTACCTTTTTCTTTGAGAGAATAGAATTCCGAAATCATTATCGTTGTTTCTATATTCTTGAAAAAATTTTCATTTCATTATTTCCGAAAATAGTAAGAGTACGCACAAGTCGATTTTATTTTTTGTATTCTTGAACAGAGTGCTGCTTATAGGAGTTGAAAGAGATTTTCCTTTTTATCATAATTTTTTGGACATTACCGTGTACAAAATATGTCGAGCACGGCAAAAAAAAGGAAATCGTCTCAAATAAGATCAAATGTATGTGTTGAGGAAGATGAAAATTCTCGAATAATCATTCTTCCTACTGCCGATTATTCTGGCGAATCAGATTCGGATATTGAATCTGAAGAAGTAGGTGTCGCAGATCATGCTGCTATTACTGATTTTCAGGATGAAAATATATTACATGAATACTCAGAATTATCGGGTGATGTTCCAGGTATATCTTATCGTAAAGTTTTGGACGCTTATGGTGAGAACCAAGAAAAATTAGAACCAGACCATGAGTATGAATGGGTGGATGGTGAATGTGTAATCAATGATACTCCTGATAATGCTTTATTGCTCCCTACAACTGCTCAAAATAAAATTCGCGATTCTTCTTTGGTAGATCTGTTTGAACTATTTTTTTCTTTAGAGTTGAAGGAAGTTATTGTTGATCCTACTCGCGAAAATGGATATGATCTTACGATTGAAGAGCTAGATGTTTTTGTTGGGATGATAATTACATCTATGTTCAATGGCAGAAAATCCCAAACGGATTATTGGTCCAGACTGCCACTTTTACGTTGTGAACCTATAGCTGCTGCTATGTCAAGAAATAAATATTCCACCATCAAACAAAAAATTAGTATGTCTAAAGATAGCGATGCTAACTCAAATGACAGAGCTTGGCGTGTCCGAAAGCCATTGGAGATTTTTAGAAAGAATATAAAATGCTTTGGTTACTTTACAACAGCTCTATCCGTTGATGAGATGATGATCAAGTTCTATGGTCGAACGGTCTTGAAGCAGTACATACAAAATAAACCTGATCGTTTTGGGATAAAAATGTGGGCTTTATGTACGGTCAATGGGTTTCTCTTAGACTGCGATATTTATTGCGGAAAAGGGTCGAATATTTATGCTTCAGAGACGAACCAAAAACTTAGTAAGTGTGCTTTAGGTAGCCGAGTAGATCTTCAAATGGTTCAAGACTTGCTTTTGACAATCACTCCAAGAAAACTGTATCAATATCATCTTACATTCGATAACTTTTTTACTTGTCCAGATTTATTGGTACATTTGAAAAATATAGGATTGCGAGCAACAGGAACTGTGAGATCAAACCGAATAAAAGCTAAGAATGAAATTGATAAAAAATCCAAGAGAGGAACGTTCGTTTC
>JAYJLV010095693.1:0-12593 GCA_036873485.1 Torymus texanus | reverse complement strand
CTCTCTCTCTCTCTCTCTCTCTCTCTCTCTCTTTCTCTCTCTCGCTCTCTCTCTCTCTCTCTCTCTCTCTCTCTCTCGTGCTATCTCTTGCATGCAGCAACGTGGAGAAGAAGTTCTCCTCTATACGCTGAGCGGAAACGAAAAACGAGGCGGTACGTAGCAAAGAAAAAAAAAAGAAAAGAAAGAAGTACGCGGCCACTGTAGAATTCGCGCATTATCCCCTCGCTAAATTCAATACAATCGAAGGCAGCTTTCCAGGACCTCGTCTCACGATATTGTCAGCGTGTAGGAGGACCAAGGCTCCTCTCTTCCACGGTGTGAGGAGGCAGACGCGCAAAGATCGGGAATCGCGTTTACATAGGCAATAAGCGCGAATCTTCTCTCTCTTTCTCTCTCTCTCTCTCTCTCTCTCTCTCTCGCGCGCGCGCGCGAGTTCGCAGTGCGCGAAATATCCCTCCTACCGGCTTTTAAAAGGTTGAGCGCACAGAAGACGACGAACACGACTGTATAACCTACCTATACACAGATAAGATCCTGCTTTGCGCTCACTCTCTCCTTTCTCTCTCTTACATTCGCGAGAGACGCTGCTGGATACGTATATGCAGGTTCGCGCATAACCTGCGAAACCGAGAAAGAGAGAGAAACACTCGGTCTAACGCTCTCGCTCGCTCGCTCGCGGCGGGTGTAATTGGCCAGCAGATCCTATCGGTCTCTCTCTCTCTCTCTCTCTCCACTTGCGAGCTCGCGCGAGTGGATCGAGATCCTCGCACCCGCGCCGCACCCGCGAGAAATTCAAAACCAGCTTCGAAATGAGGGAAGCCCCTAACACATCGGGCGTGAACCTTACGCGCGATCCCTTTGTCGAGATTTCTCGCGAGAAAGAGAGAGAGAGAGAGCGAGAGAGTGTTAACGTAATGAGAGGGAGATGCGGAGGCTGCGGGCAATTTTAAATAGCGCGTTTAATGTGCTATTGTTCGGTTGAGTATGTATATGAGGCAGGGGCTACCGTGTACGCATATGCCCGTGAGCTGTTTATTCAAATTACAGCGGGGCGCGCTTTGCTCCGCTTTGCTCGCGCCTTCGTTATGTAAATGCCGTTTAACGTTGTTCAAGAAATTGAGTAGCTGGTGGTTATAAGTGTGCTTTATTACCTAATTAAATATGAGAATATAATGATTAGTTTAATTTCAGAAATTTATATGGATATTAGTATCTTTACGATATTATCAGTGTAGAAAAGCAAAAAGTATTACATTCTAGTTTTAAAAGTCTCACGAGTTCATCGTAATATGTGGAATATGTGAAAATTAATTACTATTGATATTTAGCATTTAAAATCATGAATTGACTATTGCATATAATTTATGTATACGAAATATAGCGACTGTCTTTTTTGTTCTGTATGACAGTTTTTCTGAGATATTCCCTAAGAATGAATATTTTATCTCAAAATTTGGAATTTTCACGAGTTTATCTCGTTGAAGCTCTAGTGGTTTGTGGAGTCTATGTAAAGCTATAGATTTTCACGAACCACTAAGGATGGAACAATTAGATAAAAATAGTTCATTCGTGCAGTAAAATAGGATTATAAAAAACTTAAACAATAGATTATTCCTTCTGTACCTAATCTACGTAATTTTCAGAACAAATAGCATTAAACATATTGAAAGAGTATGATCTAAATATGATAAGTACATTATTACTTCACTGAAATGTCATTAATACAGTACGATGTATAAATTCTTTATTTATCAATCAAATTTTATCCGAGAAGATGGACTTTTTATATTTTTTTAAATTTATTTTTTAAAGAAGCTCACATGTCGCTCAATCTTCGTTACGTAGTCTTCCACTGACTTCTTGAGACAACTTAACAAAACTAAAAAGTACGTTACAGCATCTTCACAGCATCAGTTGCTATGAGATAACCACGTCTGATAGCACTCGGAGTTTCTTTGTTTCTACCAAACCCTCCCCTCCTCAGTTACCTACCTTCTACTTTGCCAGCGCGACAGCGTTGTAGCACGATACGTGGTAAATGCATATTTATTATACGAGCTGCCGTGAAGGGCGAGGGAAAAAAGAAATACCGCACTCCTAGAAGCGATCGCGTGAGTACTGAAATTGCATTTCCTGCCATGCTAATAATCTCCGCAAGTTCGAGGTACGTGCAACCTTTTCCCCCCGGTGTTGGCCTCGACATGCTCTTGCGGTTTGAGGAAAACAAGGTTAGTGCTATAAACTTAATTAATTATTTTATTGCTAGTTATGTCATGTAACGTGTGTTTTTTCTTTTTCCAAGAAAAAGGTTTTGTACAAAGTACAATATGTAAAGTAGTAATACACTATTTTGAGGAAACGTTCGTATTGGTGTGCATGTGTAGGTACGTGAATGCAGAAAGATACCTGGATTTATTAGATCGATTTTGACTACTGAGGATTTATTTTTTTTTGTTTTTTGTTTACTTATTTTGTGAAAACATTTTTGTTTTTACAAATTTTATTTTTTTTCTATCGATTTTTCAATTTATAGTTTTTTCTCTTTTTTATTTTAAAGCTAATATTCCTAAAGTATACTTTAGTGCTAAAGCCAAAACAATATAATTTAAAAAAAAAAACTAGATTCATTTTTATAGTTATATTTGTAAAACACAAATTCTTTTATATTGAAAAAAGCAAGCAATATCAGCAACATGTCGAATCAAAAATGTATAGTTCTGAACGTTAACATAAAAATTATTGATATATATGTATGTGCAATTTAGCACTGAAATTTAACTGTTGACATTTGCATGTCTTACAGTAGGTAGCACTAAGGAGGAATAAATTGAATTGCGTTATAGTAATCCAGTTCTAAATTCAGTTCGCTGTAACCTCGCTTATTAAAACCATGGTGGTGATGATAACGGGATCAAGATGGCGATTCATAATTTAGAGTTAGAAGAAGTCACCTGCAGATAGTCTGATCTAGATCGTCCTGAACGAGTTCGTGCAGGATAGTATCGCCGGGTAGTATAGTATAAAACTTGTTTCCTGGTCGTGTTCGATTGCCTTGTTTACGTTGGAGTTATTAGCATATATTTGAGTCTTAAACAGTCATGCTCTTCTAAAATTAGACTGTTCGCCGAAACCTGGCTGTCAATCACCACTTCCATCAGAGGTTGTATGGCAGTGGCAATAGCTGGCTTTTGTGTTGATGCTGTGATAGGTATAAAAAGCTCGATAAATACTGTAAATCCTTGGCATCACAGGATCTTGCCAAAGTAGTTGCTGGAGTCATATCGAGCAATTCGCACGCGATAGGTGCGCGTTCACTTACGGGATATGGTTGTTGGTTCACGGCATATCACAGCCTACTCGGAAACTATAATCTTGGTATCTTCCCTTTATGCTCCTGGATTTAGTTGCAAGTACATCTATTCTCACTTTATGGTAGTTTATGTAGCCACTGCCAGTCAGAAATGCAGTTCCATCCGTCCTCCACTGGCATTGGCTGGCAACTTGGGTGGAGTTTTTTGCCGCATATACCCTTCTATAGAGCCATGGACAAGGGCAGCCGACCTTTCCTTGTATGAAAATTGTTCATTTGCAATTAGACTGTTATTGTCGGAGAGCTGTTTCCCAATTTTCATGGCTACAAATAAATTCGTCATAATATGTAGTGATGCCATATATAGCACTAATAAGATACTAAGACCTCTTTTACCAGCAGAAACATAGAATAGCAAATTGGGATGTCATTCGTTAGGACACCATGACAATAGAAAGAGTATAAAACTACTGTTGTTAAAAGAAGTGAGTAAATCATAAATAATCATAATAAATACAATTTTATTTCATACTTTCACTTTTGTAATATGAGAATTTTTTCATCATCTATTAGATTCCGATATGTAGCAATTGCTAAACAAAAATGTGTATATATATATATATATATATATATAATTAATACTTTTAGTAAAATATAAATGTAAGTTATAGAATAATTTTCTCATAATGTAGAGAATTCGTAAGAATTAAAATTAAAATTAAACTTTTTGTATTGTTCACTTTTCAAGCAATTGCTTGACCAAAGTCCCCTTGAGACTGAAGCTACAAAACCACCAATCTAGACTATAAATTGGAACGAGAAGCAGACGTGATGCAGCGTATTTAACCAGCTTACGGTAAGCGCGAGCTTTTCAAATTTCCTGGAAACTGTCGGACGAAAAACTCGCGGGCTTTCCCCTTATTCGTCATACGGAGACTAGCAATATGTCCCAACATACCTGCGTCGACGCGGACAATTTGTAGACCTTACTCGCGCGTACGCGCACATACGCAGTGGCAAAAAGTCACCAATTAAGAATGAAACAGCTCAACGCTTTGTCGCAAAATGTCGTCGCTCAAAGACGGTGCCTATGTGGAGGCGACGCAAAAGTAGCTTCGCGAAATAAAGCGAGTAGTCGCTTGCTGCGTTCTCTTCGCTCATTCCCCCCCGCACTATTATACGACTTTAATTTTCTTTTTTGCTACTTTTATGTACCAAAGTGATAACGCTAAAGTGTTCTCATTAGAGGGAAAATTGGCTGCTATGGATGGAAAATCCGTCGAGCGGTAAGCGTTTGTGCGCGCCACTGGAATTCGCATTGTGGCGGGTCATTTACCTAATCAGTTTTACGATTGGAGTGGTGGTAATGGAAAAAAAATCATTGCGATTAACGGCGAATTCTCAACGGAATCGTTGAGAGGAGTTTAGAAAGTTCTTTTTTCTCTGAGGCTTTTTGTTATGTGAAAATGAAAACCTGGCAGTGAGAATTAATTAAATGTCATGTAACATTTGTTTGCAAAGGTAAACGAAGAATGATGAACTTCGGAGATTGGTATAATCACACAATAGATATGGGGTAATTCTCAATTTTTCAACTTTCTATACTGCTTCGTAAATTAATCATCTACTCCTTCTTAATATACATCTAATTTAATATATACATTTATTTAATATGTTATAGTTACCCGTTCAAAGAAACCATGCATAAGCAACGCTCACGCGTAGTAACTTCTTCTTAAATACGCGCCATTATCGTCGGCAATTCACTCAATTTACTGTTCTACATGCTGTAACAATTAAAATGTCCGCTCGCATACGCATTTAAATTGCAAAGCCGAGCTGCAAACGCTCGCGCGGGAAAGCCGATCTTTGCATGTTTCCTCGACGGATCGTGGCTTCGCGTTTTTTCCTTAGCACGCTGTACGGGAGAGACACGCACGAGCGCCCCAAAAGCCGGCGCAGCTCGCAAAAAAATAATTATCCAAGAGGGAGCCTCGCGCGCATAATAAATATAACGGGCGCCCGCGTGAAATTAAAATACCGATAAGCGAGAGAGAGAGAGAGAGAGAGAGAGACGCGAAATAAAGAGAAGCTTTTTACCGTGCGTATATGCATACATACACACACATGCATGCACATCTCGAGCAAAAAAGAGAGACAAACATGCGCGAGCGAAAACCAAGGAAGAGAGAAAGAGAGAGAAGGCAAGCATTCCTTGCACGCACAATCTCCGTCGGATCGGGTGGAAGTTAAAAACCCGCGGCTGCTGCGCTGGTGTGTGGCCCCACTCTCTCCAAGATACTCATCGGCATTTATTTTTCGGGAAGAGAGAGAGAGAGAGAGAGGGAGAGCGCACGCGCGAGGGAATGCCCATTTGCATGGTGCAATATCGTACATTCTTAGGTGCCCAATTACGCGAGGTGATCCAGGGACAGATAAAACCGCGCGCGCACGTGTGAGCATGTGTGTGACTGTGTGAGAGAGCGAGTGAGAGAGAGAAAGAGAGAGCATAGGCTTCTTCGATGCGAAAGCCCTTTTTCATGATACATTGCGAGTGCGCACGCTATGCCCTTTATGCGAGTGCACGCTAATATGCCCTGTGATGCTCGCCCTCTCGTATGTATGCCTGAACTCGGGTTTGACTTCGTGGACTTCGCGACGAGTATTATGAGCATATGTGCATATTATGCATCAGCTCGGAGTTGGGTTTGCAGATGTTCTGATATACGTATGCATCAGAATTCGATTTGAATAGACGTGGCTGTGGTTTTTTGAGTTACGAATAGTTAATTCAGTTAGCATTACTTGATTATTGAAAATGTATTTATTATTAAATAAATATAAACATAATTATCTGAAAAAGATAAATGCAAGAAACGATACTGTACGTATAGTTTTGTAATTTATGGTTCAAATTATCATATTGCAAGTAAAAACTACTTCGCGCGGTGAGCTTCATTTGAAACGCCGATAGTCCCAGAGGCGCGTTTCAGCGTGATTCCCGCGATACAGTGTATTATAGCGACGCGCGTGTCAACGACAATTTCACTCATCGCCCTCGCGTTGCTCTTATTTGCTCTCGAGTTGCGTTTTTTCCTTCATCTTCGCCACGAGATTTTCTAAAAGTAAGATCAAATTCCGCGAACGGATTGGACCGCATTCCGTTCGCACCTTGTTTCACTTGGCTCCTTCTTCTTCTTCTTACGCGTGTCTTCGCGCAACAGCCTTCGTGCGACTATAGCCGCGTGGCGGTCCCAGATGTTCAGCACTGATGAGGTGTGATTTTCTTCGATGCAGCCACAAGGACTTTTTTTTTACGCAAGCGGTTCTTATTGGCTCTTTATCAACTTACTTTTGCCAGAGGACTTTTACTTTTGATGAAGGCTCGTTATCTGTATGTGTGTGTGTATGTGTGTGCTGGTTCAGTGTCGAGCTTATTATATTATATGCACTGTGGTGATCCATAGATTAAAAACTGGTGTTGGTCATATATTCGAACTCTGGTTTGTTTGATCAACAAATACATTAGGATATATTAGTTATGTGTATATGTTATCTTAAAATTTTCGCAATATATTGTATCAATATAATTTGCATAAAGTACTTAACATTATAATTTAAAATGTTCGAAATATCAATTCATAGATTCTAACTTAAAACTATCCAAAACAATCAAATTATTAAACCTAAAGCTAATAATTAAAACCACAACTTACTCGTACAACTTTCGCACGTTAACATTACAATTCAAACCTCGTAATATAGCGCCAGTGTACCGTGCGAGCGATGACAATCTGAATGCTGTGCACCACACCGGTCCACCTCACGAATCACAGATCGATTTCGATTCGCGACTCCCGTGTCTCTCTCTCTGCTCCCTTTACCCCTACACCTTCATCTCACTCGTGCGCATGAGATTTAAGAGCCGAAAGAGAAAGCGGTTGGCGTACTTGCGTAATCACAAATGGCGAGTCTCTCAACTCCCTCTCGCTTAGAAATGCACACGACGGGCGCGCGCGTTCTGCGTGATTAACGCCGAATCGTGGGAGCGCGCAACTGTCTTCGTCGTCAATGCCGTTGACATCAAGCTCGCCGTGTGCACGCACGCGAAGCATTAGTCGGGCAAAAATTGCCCACGCGGGATCGCTGCTCGTGTTCTAGATAGCCAAGGAAATCGCGTTCAGTGCGCGAGCGCCGACAATTATCACCAGGAAAATTTTTGAGACGTCGGTGTGGTTATATTTGCTATATACGTGATGAGAATAAGTATGTGAAGGTTCGATAAAGAGAGAGAGAGAGAGAGGGGGATAACATTTTTTGGTTTAATAAATTATGGTGTTTGAGTTTTTTCCAGATGTTTTTACATAACAATTTCTAATTTTTTAAAAGCCTTTTAAAATTTAGTAGATATATGTACGAATTCGATACTTTATATTGCATTGGTCATTTTATTCATTAATTTTGAATGGTACGATATTAATAAATTAGCAGATCGTGTATTTTCAATATAACTTTTTATTCAACTTGAGATCGCTTTGATTAAAGAATCGATCATTAATATACACACCGCAAAGGTTGAATCAGATGAAACCAGTCTAGATAAAGGCAAATTATACATTCATGAAGCAAATGACGCAAAGCAGCCTTTGGAAACCTTAACGAATCCCTTGATAAACAATAGCACGACAAAAACTCTCAGCATCATCCATTGATCCTCGATCTCTTCATTTCGCATTCCCGCGTTCTCCTCGGTTGCTGCCGGCTGCGCGCGGCGCGTATATATAAAAATAAACCCGTTCCCATGAGCAACAAAATACATCACGCATTCAGGTAAAACAATTCCCAGCCTCGTCATTTCTATTCGACATCCGCACGTATACGCAGAGACATCGAGAGAGAGAGAGAGAGAGAGAGAGAGAGAGAGAGAGAGCGAAAGAGAGGGAGAAAGAGAAAGAGAGGGAGAGATTATGAATGCGAGAACTCGGCGCAGTGCAGCGAGACGAGATCTTTTGAAATTCAAAGATTCAGCTGTGGTCCATCACGCGGACGCGGTGCGAGGACGACTCTTGCTCGTGCAGGATGCCCGCGGCGGTGTAGCCGAAGGACAGCTTCTTGCGCATTGGGTGCGTTCGTAAAAACAATCGTATCGACCTCGGTTAACTCTTCTCTCTCTCTCTCTCTCTTATCCTTTCGTCATGTGCGCGTCTTTCTCTCTGATCCACACACAGTGCGACGCTCGTTGTACTGTGTACGTTGTCTTACGGTGCAAGCTCGATTCGCGAGAAGGGGAAAGGGGAGAAAGAGGATCCGCGCAGGGCTGAGCTATGCCTGGCATTTTCACGAGAAGCCGCTTTGATTCCGACGGCGGTGGCGGTCCGGCGAAGACTCGCGCACGTAGAAATGCCCGTATCTGGACGCTATTCGCTTCCTCCCTTCCGCACCCTTTCGCGCATGTTCGCTAGTATAGTATTTTGCGTTATCGCGTGCGATGATGATGCTGCACGCATATATATATGTGTAGCCCATGAAGGAAGCCCTGCTGGAAATTGTCCATTTTTCTTCCATTATTTGTGAACGGATTTTTTAAACAATTTCTAGCCATTTTGTGGCTATTTTCGTTGATTCATTTTGTTGCATATATTTTTAACGCTTGTTAACTTTTTAAAAAATTCCTAATATGCACGATGCATTTTTTTAATTTGAGAATTATAAGAAGAGAATAAGAAGAATGTTTAAATATACTTTTGCTCTGTATTTTTAGTATCTGCAGAAATGACATCATTTTTATTTAAGATTTTCCAAAAGCTAAATATGGGTTATGTCTCCCTCAAAATGTCAATTACTTATAAATGAATTATTCGGAAAAATCTGAATTGAAACTATCGATTGAAACCCCGAAGTAAATAATTTAATTCTCAGTTACAAAACCCGTCTTACCATATTACCTTTATAAAAAAAACTTCATGTAATTTTCATTTTTATTTTTTCTCCTCTTGTTTACTTGCTTTGAATTGCGATTATAGCCATGACTCGGCTACGCTCATCCTTGCACCATCCAGCAGTTTACATTAAAACTAGACCACGTTGATTCGTCGACAAATTATGCAACGCATTCAAATTCAGCGAACGATAAACGCGAACGACAACACGAAGCAAGCGCGATCGAGCAAAAAAATGTCCTTAACACAATTAAAACAATCTTCGTCCGCGGGGCAAATAAAAGAAAAAAAAGGAGAGCGTTGCATTCCAGAAATAATCACTCACCGCGGACGTATGTGTGCACCCGCGGGCAGCGAGGAATAAAAAAAAAAGGAAGAGAACGACACGGGAGAACGACACAGCGACGACGAAAGAATACGCGTAGGACGAAAAAAAACCGGGGAATCGCGTATCGGTGATTCCCTTCTTCTCCTGCTCGCTCACTCGCGCATCCTCCCCCCGCGGTGTTTTTTCTGCGCTTCGCGAGAGCGAGTATTATCGTCCTCCAGCCGTGTCCGACCAGTGCCGCGCTTCACTTCTGTATCTCTCTTTCTCTCTCTCTCTCTCTCTTCTCATTTATCCAAAACGAAGGAATTGCGAATGAATACGTATGTCAAGAAATCGTGCACTCCCTCTCTCTCGCACACTGCGCCCTCGAGCGCTCACAGTCGTCGTCGTCGTCGTCGGGAAATATATATGTATACTTATATATACCCGCGGGTGAGTCAAAGACAGAGAAACAGAGAGAGAGAGGGAGAGAGAGAGCGCATGCGCGTGAGCTTTTTGCTCGGTAAGAATGCTGGAACGGCGGGTCGTTTGAATCGCGGCGGCGACCGGCGCTGATTGCGTCGGTGCCCACGAGAGAGAACATGAGAGGACGTGAGGAGAGGGACAAGAAGAGAGCGAGCAAAAGAGAGAGAGAGAGGGAGAAGAGGAACACAGTGACAGTAGCGACAGAAGTCAGTCGGCGATTGTGTCTTACACACTAGCACGAGCGGAGCCAGCAACCGGAGGAGAGCTCGAGGCCGCGCGAGAGTGAGAGAGAGAGAGAGAGAGAGAGAGAGAGGAGAGACTGATTTCGCATGAGTCGCGCCGCGACCGGTTGATCACCGTGGAATTTGTAGCTCAATTAAACTCATCACCATTGCGCTCGAGCTTTTCGACTTGAGAGCGAGGACGTTTTTCTGCGGCAATGCGCAGCGATCGTCCGCGAGCGCACCCAGTGTGTATGTGTGTGTGTGTATATATAGTATAGTAGCCACTTCCCGTGCCTGCATAATCGAGATTCTTCGTCCGCTCCGTTTCTCATGATTCCGCCACTCTGAGTGTGCTTGACTCGCTATACGTATATATGTGCCGTCGATCTCCTCTTTATGATATTTACATCGTCGGGATTTTCCTCCCGACTTTTTGCTTGACAAAGAAAAAACTGTAAATTACACGAGTTTGTCAAGTTTTCTGATGTTTCAAAGTTGTTGCTATGGTTTCAAAAAAAAACTACACGACGAGCTTGCAATGTAGCATCGTCACATCAACCGCGAATACTTACCACTGAAATATATAAGTACACAATTCTATAAATGATTTTAACGAACTTATACGCGTTCACACTGTCCATTTATCATGTGTATATATATATACACACACACACACACACACACACACACACACACACACACACACGCGTAGTATTGAATTATCCTACGGTCGATGGTATATATGTATACAAGTGAAAAAAGTCACGAGAACGCTCGTTTAGGGCCGCGACCAGTTTTTCCGATTCACGCCATTCCAGGGTCTCTGCGTCCACGCTCGTTCAGTCCCGGGGCGTTCTCAGGCACACCATCGCAGAGCAGTATAGTCGCACTATTACTACTGTATACATATATATGTGTGTACACACCAGTCGTCGTATTTTTACAAGGCTTTTTCCGCGCTAAAACTGATTAAAAGAATTACAGTGTAGGCGCAACTACAGTTACGGAAAACCGTTATCGAGCTACCCAACCGGCCGCCGTTTTTTCTAACCGTGCGTCGTCCGCTCCTAAATTATTTATACATACTATACCAGCGATAGCACACGTGCTTCCTTGAAATCCCGATAGAGTGCGAATTTTTCTGTCTATATCGTACTGTATACCTCGTTGTGATAATTTTCACGGACCGTTATATGTATAGGTATAGGTAACGAAACTTGAGCTTATTGATAGTTTTACTATATGCACTGTGATTTTCTTATATCGAATGGGCTAGTGAATATAACGTATGTCGGAAGAAGCGACTTTTGGGAGCCAGACTACGATGGTGTCGCGTTGATTTATCATTGGTTGGGACGCGGATACTTCATAAATTATACGCGCGTTCCACCCGGGGCGAACGTCGGTAGCGTTCATTTGAACTCGGCCGCCTGCCTCAGGCACGCCAAGCACGACGGGCCACGTCAAACGCCGCAAGCCGCCCCGTCGTCGTCTTCCTTTCGGCGGTCCTCCGCGCCCCATCATGATGGGGACACGAGGTTTGGCTTCTTGGAGCTGAAAATCGCATGAGAGCTTCAGAACTGCATATCTAAGTTTTTCATAATGATTTATTGAAAAACTTGCTGGCCGTGTGCGTGTGTATAGATGTAACGTGTGTCTCAATCGATTCTGAATGTAAGGTCTATAAGGTTTAGAGTCAAAGTTGTTGTGATGTGAGGTTTTTTGGAAGAGAAGAGTCTTGTATTGTCGAAAATTTTGATGTTTCAATTGTTGAACAAACAATTACATAGATTGTGGGTAGTAGAATAATATGAAGCATGAGTCAATATCCAACTCATATTATATCTGTGGCTCCGAAGCATAACCACATAAGTCCACTTTTTATAAAAATCGGGAAGACCTCAGATTTTGTATCTTTGAATAGGCCTTTTCTATTTAATAATGTCCGTAGTATAGATAAAATATTGACCTAAGGCTACGATGTACTCAAAATGTAACCACATAAGTTTATTTTTCAGGTTTTGTGCGCGGCATAACAAGATCCATCATTTTTTTGGGTTTATCGTAGTTATAATTCATTTTATATTCTAATTGAACATGATATGAATATGGCTAATATATATTTATCTGTTTATGTAAAAATTTCTATACACTTTCAAATTATAAACATTTTAAAATTTTACAATATTAGACTGCGATCGTCCGCGCTTTTTAATATGTGCAGTATGCCAAATGATCGTAAAGTTAATGGAAATGCCCTGGTAGAATTGTGTCTATCGAAAATAGACAAGAAAATAGTAAGTAGCTACTAAAAGTAGCTAATTTCT
>JAYJLV010095682.1:2500-12594 GCA_036873485.1 Torymus texanus | reverse complement strand
AGAAGTACCACCCCCTGGTTGTGTCGCAAAAAGTGGCTCTCTCGTTTTTCTCTCTCCACCCCCCCCCCCCATTAGTGCACGGAAGTTCCGTCAGACGGCGAGAGGCGCATCCACGTCGAGCGAACGGAACAATCAATAGAATCGACGCAGCGCGTGCGCCAGACTTAACCAGTAACAGCAGTAGCAGCAGCACGCGGCCGCGAAGCTTATACATATGAGAGGGAGAGAAAAAATTAGCGGGCGAGAAGAGAAAGCAAGTAGAAACAGACGACGGTCGCTAGACAGCGGTTGAGAGGGGATGAAAGAGAAAGAGAGAGAGAGAAAAAATGCTGCGTACGCGTATAACAAGGCTGAGGGGTGGACAGCTGCATCGTAAATTAGGAATGAGCGTTACTGTCGCGCGAAAAAGTGGGAGGTATATAGAAGAACAGAGAGGAGGGCCGCGTATGTATGTATGTATGTGCATGATAACATAGTTTGCGCGCTACTATACAATGCGATATATATATATATATATATAGTCCCCGAAATTTGAAAAGTTGCCAACACGAGCGGCTGCCCGTTCAGGAGCGTGTGATGGGGTGTATATGTACACTTACCCAGAGAGATCGAGCCGTTTTACACGTAATTGCGCAAAGCTGTAATGAATGAATCTAGCTCGGCTTAGCGCCAATTTCAGCCACCGACTATATTCTATATAGTATGGCCCGAACGTGTATTCGCACGTGTCGCGCGCTTATATATATACAGTACCTCTCAATCGTGTTTACTGAACGACAGCTACTACTTCGACTTGTAAAATGCTAATACTTATAACGAACGAAAAAAAAATGAGCTAGCATCTCGCCACCAGATCAGATTTTATACTAATAAGTATACTAATCCACGTTGCGACTACGGCAGATTAGCTGACGCAGCGACCACCACGGCGACTCTGATAAGGCACATCGCGACTAGTCGCGATCGTCACAGAATAGCACCCTCACCTTGCATAAATAATCGAGTGATATATATATATATATATATACATATACACAAGCTGACGAGACGAGAAGAAATCGGAAGAGCAAGAAAAGCCGCGAGTGCGCGCCGATCCACAGGCGCGCGTGCTTACATATATACGAACGCGCGCGCGCATCAGGGAGGAAGCACAGAAGGGAGAAGAAGCGTACGAGGGGGAGTATATATGTATAGCGACGTGAAACAGCGCAGCAGCAGCAGCAGCAGCAGCCCCTAGCGGCGCGCTGCCAGTACACACGAGGCGGCCGTCGCGCACGCATACCCCTTGAGCGAGCAAGCGAGAGAGAGCTTTCGCCACAGCGAGCTTGCGGTATATACAGAGAAATAGAAGGTGGGAGGGAGTGAGTGAGAGAGAGAGAGAGAAAGCGCGAACGACACGCGACATGGCGGCGCGCTGCGACAAACAGACGTCGGCGGCGGCGACGACGACAGCCTCGCTCACCCTCGGCGCTCCTTGCAGTGCGAACCTCGAGAACTCCTTCTCCTCCTCCTCCTCCTCCTCCACTTCCTTCTTCTTACCATCATCAGCTCCGTGCCCGTGAGAGACGGAGAAGATACTATACTGCTACTTCTCTCGGCCCCTCACTCTCTCTCTCTCTCTCGCTAGCGCGCGCGGGCCTGGCTGCTGATCGAAGACGATCGATCGCGCGCGTGTGTGAGACTGTGTGTATTGTATATCGAGTACAACTGCAAGCGGCTGACTTTCTCTCTGGCTTTCTCGCCTCCTCCGAGCGCGAGGCAAGCGATCTTTCGAAAGCGGGCTATCGATTCCACAATAAGGGGGAGGAGAGAGACGGGGACGCAAGCGAGGGCGCAAAAGAGAGAAAGAGAGTGCGGTGGTATACGGAAAAATGAGTAGCTCGTAAGTAGTAGTAGTAGTACTAGCTGGCATCGAGGGGTGAACGAAAGGAAAAGAGAGAGGGAGAGGGAGAGAGAGAGAGAGAGAGAGAGAGAGAGGCGGTAAAGGACAGAGTGTAAGGGAGTGCTGCAGTAGTAGCGCGAGGGACAAGCAATAGTTATATACACACGCGGGCGGCGCTTTGATGGGCGAGCGGCGGTGGTGCAGCCGAGGACGCCGAGGATATAATCGCAGCGGCCTGGAGGCGGAGGCGCAGGGAACATGCACCTGTACTTCGAGAAGAACGACAATGCCAAGTGCGACTGTAACATACTGTCGCTCAGCTGGATGGGCAAAATGCCGGATGAGCTGCAGGAGGTTCGTCAATTTGTTTCTTGTACATTATTACCTTGGTTATATATATGTATATAGATTTGCCGTGTTAGTGTGTGTGTATATATATATAGCTGGCGCGACGAGTGGCCTGATGAATGGGACGAGCCACAGCGTTGGCTGCTCCGACGGAAGTAATTTTGGGAGGCTTGCACGCGCGCGCCTAGGGACGAGCCTTCGGTTTTTGGGATCGCGTGGGACGATTTATTTCTTGCGCGCGGCACGCGGTTATATCGAGGGACACTAGGACGCACGCGCCGTTGTTTTCGTTGCGGTGATATAATGCGCGAGGAATTGAATCCCTGCGCCAGCGGGGAGATCTTTCTTTCGTTGTTGATGATCGTTAGTGATAGAAAAATTTTTATATAAGTATCTTTAGTATGAAATATTAACTATAAAAGGAAAGTTGATTTTAACATTAAATTCTTAGTTGAAGGATTAGTAAGAGTGGTCTATTCTAAGTGTATAGATTAATGACAAAACATTCTCTTTTATCATCGTATAATCCACAGGATGATTAAATTTTAAAATATATATGAAATTTTTTCACTTATAATTATAGTAAAAAATTCTTTCAATTACGCCTCTCTATATATATATAAGATTAAAAGATGCCGCGATTATGATAATACTGATGTTTTATCATTACAGTAAATTGACGCTTAGTATGTGAAAAAGGTCAACGACGTGTTAATTAATTAGTGTCATATTAAATTAACATGATTAGTAAAATTAATACGTATAAGAAATTTGTGCAAATATGTCAAATTTGTGTAAAAAATGACACCGACGAAGTGAATATAATCTTTTATACAGAATAAAGGAAATTATCAGTACCAATAATGAATATAGTATTAACATGTAGTCATAGATTAGTATATGTTACAGTATAAATGATAGCGCTTTATAATGTAAAAGTATTTGTTATAATTAAATATACATCAAAATGAATATGTAGAAATTCAAAAAAAAAATTTACCATAACTTGTCTGAAAAAATGACGAAAAAAAAGTTGAAGCAGACCTTTAAAAACTGATTTTCCTCATTCTATAACTAATATAGTCCACGAAAATGATGTTAAACATAGAAAATCGGGATAGTGTTTTTCAGAAAGCTGCAATTAATGTTTGAAGCTATGAATACAAAATAAGTGGTTCTTCGTTATTTTCACCAACATGATATGGATCATAATAATGTTGATTCCATGCAAAGTTATCGAAGTTCAAAGTTGAGCATCGAAAATACGAAGAAATATGTACGTAGTCGAACAGTCCATTTCAAGAATTAAACACTGCATTTTTTGCTCAACGTTGAACTTTCATAACTTTGCAAGGAATCAATATTTTTTAATTTTTAAAAAAAGCAAATGATAGCTCATGTTCGCTAGCTTTTAATCATAAAAAAATTATAATCAAATCCTGTTATTATGAGATCATTTAATATCCATATCATGTTGGTAAAAATAACGAAAAACCGCTTATTTTGAATTCAAAGCTTCAAACATATATTGTAGCTGTCTATCCCGAAAAACACTATCCCGATTTTCTATGTTCAACATCATTTTCGTGGACTGTATTAGTTATAGAATAAGGAAAATCAGTTCTTAGAGGTGTGCTTCAACTTTTTTTTCGTCATTTTTTCAGACAAGTTATGAGAAATTTTTTGTGAATATCTACATATACACAAAATAATGTTTATTAAACAGTAAACGATATTTTTATTACTACACTATTTATATTGCAAATATAACTACATTAGACTAAAATGTTATAAATATCTTAGTTATCATGTCCAAATATTTTTTATAGATTGACAAAAACTGTATAAATTATATAAGATTAAATAAAGCTGAAATATTAAAAATTAATAGTGATAAATCGATTCTGCACGATAAATTATTTTTCTAATCTTAATTTTATACGATATAATATCTGAGAAAGATTAATCATAAAAGGTCAAATAAACCATAAAAAAGTGTAAGAATTCAATCACATAGCTTTAGATAAAGCGCTCAGTTATATATTCGAAACTAAAATGAGCGTTCAACGAAGCAAACGATCCCCGCGCGTAGGTGTTGAGTAATCATGCAATCAATCAACTTAGTCTTGAAATATTTTTAACGCTACCATTTAAATAACTTTTAAATTTAATGCAATATGCATGTAGTCCAATTAAAAGCTATAGAACGACTATCAAAGCCTTTACCAACTTTTTTTTTGTTCAATTATTATGTTTTACAATATAAATGTATATAATCAGGAATATATAAATATAAGTTTATATAAAACGATCAAATACATATTTACATCAAACATAAACTATTTCGTTGATTATACTACAAAACTAGGAATTTGGTTCCTTAATTAAATATAATAATACCATTATATACTTTTTTGTTTTACTTCTTTTTTATATAAAGAATTGCATTAGATGATAATTTTACCTTACTAGTAGGTGCGGGTTGATGATTTTGTGTAATTATTTGAATTTTCTTTCGACAAAGAAAATAAATCTCTTTTATCAAAAAAATAAATATGTTGAGTAAAATAAAAACGGAATTTCTGTACAGAATTCACTCGGAATTTATAGAGCCTAAATCCGCGTGCATTAAGTACACCAAGTCCTTTAATTTTAACAATAGACTGACGTCTTTTTCTTTTATAAAAATCGTGAAAAACTAAGTACAGTTAATTACAGTTGTTCAAATAACAAAATAAAATTTTGGAAATTCTGTTTATCATTCTTTACTAAAGGAAAATTTACAAAGAGCTATGACAAATGCTATGAAAGATTTTTCTGCTTCGCAGAAATGGAAATGTAATACAAGTATAAATATGAGGCATATATGTGTGTATTCATATTTATGTGAAAGGAAGACGTAACATCAAAAGAGCTTATGACTATTTTACCTAAATAATACATGTGCATCGCGTAAGTAATGCACAATGGAAATATATCGTTTTTGAATGGTTATTTATGTAACAAATCCCTATGAAATTCGGTAACATCCGTCACACTTTCCCCATTATATATGTTGAATTCTACAGCAAGTTTCCCGTAAACCGGTCGTAAAAACGACGAAAAAAGAAATTTGGTCATAGAAGAGACGAGCAAAATTTGGAACCAAAGAAAACGGCCTCGTGACACTCCTTTATTGTCAATGAAATTCTCAAAATTACCATGGTTTTTCGTCATATTTTGCGATTTTTAAATGCATGTAACTTTGCATAGAATTTTCCGATTTTAATCATCTTTAACTTAAATTAAAGCTCTATTCTTCTACTGTAATTTTTTGTTGTTGTGGAAGATTCGTTGGAATATTTTGGATCTCAATATTGGTTGATGATTGGTCACTACTTTTCGTTCATTTTTCCCATGTTAAATTCCCATACAAGAGAAATTTGATTTGACAATAAAAGAGTCATTTTCTTTGGTTCCCAATTTTACTCGCCTCTTCTATAACCCATAGAGCAAGAAAATAATTAGTTCAGAGGCGTCGTGTCTCCAAATTTTTCTTTCGTCGTTTTTACGACCGTTTTAGGGGAAACTTTCCGTAGAATTCCACATATAGATTAAATCTTGCGAATTCATCCACATTAAATTGTTTATTCCCGTGTTATTAATAACTTTTCTTATCGTCAAACTAAACTACAACGCCTGCGCACCTCCCATTAAACTTCTTCACGCGTCGGAATAACTTTGCGCCCGGCAGCTGTACATCCCCGCGTTGTAAGCCAGCCGCAGCGCTGCCGCGTCACCTAACAAATCCTCAAGTACTTGTACACAACCAGAGCTGAAAATCACTTCGGCCCACCGGTATACATGTAAAGCCCTCTCCAGCAGCCACGACGTGTATGTTTACAACCGTGCCAATCGCCTCAGGCCAATAACGTGACTGTGCAACTACACGCAAAAAAGCCAATACGCGCAGAGATAGGCTAATCATGGGTAAGAAAATTGATAGGCGTGTATGTGTGTACGAGTATACATACGCGAGGGGGACACACGCGCGGTAACGTTCGATCTCCTAACCCTTATTATACCTATAGAAGCCTGAGGCGAGCGCTTGTACGATTTGCCCTCCGGAAATGAATTGTTGCGCGCGCGCGGCGCTTCCCCATTTTCTCCGCTTCATTGGCAAACGAGAAAAAGCCTTTTATGCCCGTTATCATCTCTCCGTCTCGAAGCGAGCGATTGTATATGTACAATGCGCGGGTGTGCGGCTCGCGTAATCGCGTTAAGCGCTTTAGAGTGCGCGCGCGGCGTCACCGTCGGCAACTGGACGACGCTAATTTACAATGTTTCCGGGGGGTGGCACACACACACACACACACACACACACACACACACACACACACGTACATAACACGGACGCGACGTTATTGCCAGCAGCGTATGTATGTGTATATATATAGGCACGTGACGTCGGCGCCGCGAGCTGGATTTTCGAGTTGCGGTCGTGCAGACGCGTATGCGAGGGCTTAGGTCGATTTTGACAGCATCATAAAATGTGTGTTGTAATGGGTATTCACGGGGGGGATTTCGATCTAATCGCATGCGAATTGTCGTTACAATACAAGTGAACGCGAAATTTGGGTTTTAGAAATATTAAATTTTTCATTCTTTACATTATGAAAAAATTATTATTAGGTTTCCGCTGTATATAATTTTTATATCTTATTCAACTCGATTCATTTACCGGAACGCGCAATTTATTAGCATTATCGATACGATTGTTAATTACAATCATGTAATACACTATAACTAGAATTATCGTGGAAGTGAACGTTGCAAACATTATTATAGAATTCCGTTTGATGCTTGTTATAATAGATTATTATTCATGCGGCAATTATTCTATATATAAACATCAATAATAACTATAATAACAGGTCAAATGTTAAAACATAAAAAGGATTCAATTTTATACTTTTAGAGTATCTTACATGTTTTCCCAAAAGATTTCGTTACAAATGAAATGCCAAAATTTACTTTAAATTTGTATATAATTTTATCAAATAAAGGCAGAATATCGTTTTTAGCCGTAATAAAGTCAGCAAAAAAGGTAACATTTCTACCAGGGATTTTATTTTAAATTTTAATATTTGTTGATCGTTTTGGTACGATGTTGATAAATATACAATCATGCGAGAACATATATAATTTAACAATTTCATGTTTAAAAGTTGTCCTTTTCCAAAATCAATATTTTGCTTAACGATGATTCGTACAATTCTTAAAAAGAGAATTTTCAACGTTGTATAAATTTGCATTCTTATGTAAATTTAAATAAATGGACGGCATTGGCCATTTCAATACAAAACTTTTAATACTGAAACCTACTGTTATATTTGAAAATTTTTTATCTTCTCCAATAGTTCTGCAAAAGTTAAATATTTTGCGTCTTTTTTTCCAACAACTTATTCATGCCCTTATAGATTTTTCAATATACGCACAGGCCTGCGTTATGCGCATGTGAAAAGAAATATATTGGAAAAGTTAGCCTTGTTTTCCCCTCGTTGTGAAAGTTTGTTTAAACACTTATAATTAGAAAAGTATTCTTGCAATAAGCACTCGTGATTTTTATGCAATGATAATTTTCTGCAGTCCCAAAATGATAGCTAACTTTTCTTTTCATCTCGTATATAAGAGGGGAGCATGAATGACTTTGTTCCCAAGAAAGTTTTAACGCAATTAGACTAAAGTTTTGTTTTAATATGTAACATCGTTTTATTCTACGCAGATGAACAAGGTTTTCCCTAAATTCACAGGACTGGAAAACCTTGTTACTGCTAAGCATAAAAAGTTGAATCCTTTTTAGTTCATCCTTATACTTTACAGAAATGCTATTCACTTTAAAACGAAGATGAAATTCCAATTAAAAATAATTAGTCTTGCGTATACTTTGCAAAAGAATTGTAATTATCAGTTCTGTCAAAGAATCTTCCTATAAAAAACAAACAAAACTATCCACACATCCCACGTGCGCGGATTAAATAAGTATTTATATAAGAGAACAACTTCTGAATAATAAACAGCATCGTTCTATCGCGTAATCCTCCGATCTTCGTTTGTGGGCTTATAACGCTTGAATCTATTTCAAAAGTTAATTTTCTTTTCACACCGTAAAATAATGCAATGTTTCATAGTTAATACTACAAATAATCCTACTTTGCACAAAAAAATAGTGAAAATAAGTTTCTGGATATAACTTCAATTTCAAATTCTTTAACTAAATAACGATCACGGTCATCCTATTTGTAATTTTAAACTATATATTAGTCGTTGGACAAATTAGTATATAAAAGATTTTTATGCAATGCCTGACGGGATTACCGTGCCTATTTCAAAGTTACTTTTCCTCTAAATCACAAAATAATAGATTGTTTCATAATCAGAATGCAAGTTTAGTATATTTCTTCTTAATGTACACATTTAAAATAAGAAATATAAGTATAAATTACATATCAGTACTGGATTAAAAAAACAAAAACTAAATAAAATATAAATTTTTAAGCGTATGCTTGCACCACAATGTAGATATATATACTAATTGTATTATAGTTAAACTTATAATATAGCTATATATGTCAAGAACGGTGACGCTAGGCTTCCTGAGTTTTTAATATGTTATTACATTTATAATTTCAAGTCATATATTAATTTTTCGAAAAGTTGATAACAGAAATTTCTATGTTATTATTAAAATCGTAGTGATTTTTACCACAATGAATTAATTTCTCTAATTCCGTGACACTAACCCTCCTGTAATCTTAATATAAAATGGTATCAACCACCAATATCTGAGATATTCTCTAAAACTTTCCTAAACGAGAGAAAGACCGGGATGTTCAAGCACCTATACTTTTCTTTAAAACAAAGAAAATAAGAAAAGAAAAACTTAATCCACTGGGCGCGTCGCGTCTATTAAAATAAACCAGCCATTTATCTTGGGTCCGTCGTCGAGGAGTAAGTAAAGCGGGCCGATCGTTTTCGTGACGAGGCGCAAAGTCCTCGCCGATGCGGCAAGGTCTTCGGGAGAAAAAAACGGCGCCGAATAAGTCTGCTGCGACGCGTTTGTATGCCTCTATATATATATATATATATATATATATATATATACATCGATAGGCCATTGGGGAAAAAGGCCAGGATGCGTCTGGCAAAGGGGACGAGGCGAGTTTATTTGCCAGCCGGCGAAGTTTTTCGATGTCATTGTTGTGGGAAAAGTATGCGCGGTGATTAATGCTCTGCTGATATTGTGCTTTCTGCGCATGCGAGTATGGTTCAAGAGTGTTTTTGCTAAATGGGCGTATATGTATAATATTAGGGTTGTGGTTGTCGGGCGCGTGATAATTCGTCAAAATGATTTGGAAATATCATTGTGGATCTTGTATCACATATAACTGATGACGTATACTTATTCTATTAGTAAAAAAAATTGAAAGAAAATCGATTGGTAATTAAAGAAAAACGAGCGCATTAATTGTATACTGTATGATTTCTGTATCGAATAACCAAGGTCTATTTCGTGCGGGCAAAATGAACTCAGTAAATTAAATAAACCATCAGTTATTTGAATAGTGATGAAAAATATTGATTTTCCATGAACAATTTTCGTCTCCTAACTGCTAATTGCAATTAAATTATTGTACAATCAATTATAACAGGTTCTGTATTTTAATATTTCATTGTATTTTCCAATATCTAATAACTAACATTGAAACGAGCATGATTGATTCAATATTATGTACGTGTAGCCCTTTGTCAATATATACCTTTGATCACACGATAATCATGATAATATAATTACAGAAAATACATTAATTTTACGTTAATTGAG
>JAYJLV010095660.1:0-12597 GCA_036873485.1 Torymus texanus | reverse complement strand
CACGTGTCCGACACATGTCCGTCATATATCAAGTCATACTACCAATACTAAAATGTCCGGTCATTCTGCATCTCTAGTAACATCTATAGTTTAGTATAGGCTTTACGTGTTACGGCGGTGTTGCACTACCCGCCCATAAGAAGTGTTCTTCTTCTATATGCGTCTATATTCTTTGGTATTATATAAAGGCCGCTGTTATTAAGTTTTCATCATACGGATGGTATCGTTTTGTAGAGTGCACATCGATGATTGACAGAGAAATATTCGAGACTCCAATACACAAGAGTTTCTACAGAGTAACGTTGAACCAGCGGGAACTAATTTATGACACTTCCAGACGTTTTCATAAGTATCATCGTCTACAGAACACGACTCTAGTCTATAAAGGTAAGCTGTATGTTGTATCTCAAATATCGATAATATATCGAGACTAGTTGAGAACGAATTTAGTATTTATATTTTAATTGTTAGACTGTTTATTCGCACTTTAATCATACGTTAAGTATAATGATAGTGTCTTAAAAGATCTTCAAAAACGTATGCGTGCACATGGGGCACTCATATTACAACCCACTGCATGGGATATCTGCATAGCATTCTCATTCAGACGAACACACGTAGGCATAGTGCTTTTCACGCTGTTCCCATGTCTTTCTGTTAAGAATTTACTGAATATAATATGTTGTTCTAACGTTAAAAGCAATATTTGAATTTTTATGACTATTTCGTGTAATCGATTGAATAGCAAATTTGACGCGTCATATCGTTGTATCTGAAAAATATAGTTTTACGATTTTCATAAATTGAATTCATTATAGATTTTCTAGATTCATATAAGATCAATATTTTTTACGATTACGAAGTATTAACTCGTACCTTCATTTTTTTATTTTTTATTACTTCACTAAATACGGATATTAGATATAATAATTTTTTATTTATATATTTTTTAATTTTGTTATCATAATTATTTAATTTTGAATAGTCAAACGATATTAAATATTAAAATTTAAAAAGAATCATTTGAAATATTTTAAAATGTTCGCAGATTTCTTTCGGCAAAGTTGGCAACTATTATGGCTGCTGCAAAACATTGTACAGAAGCTATCGATATTCTTTGGGAAATATTGAATCGCGTGGCGCAGGGGCGAATAATCCAGGATACCGTGAAGGCATGGATCGACCTAAGTGCAGAGCATTTACAACAAATAACTAGCCTAACCCAACTAAAAAGAGTGTCTGCGACATCAAGCAAGGCCGCCGAAGCTGCTTTGCAGTTACTTCGATGCAATTTACATTTGAGCATGGTATCTCATATTCTGCAGACTCAACCGCACGTTAACGCAGCTGGATCGAGTCCACCACAGGTAGACTTACTTCGTTTACAACAGGAACAACAGCAAATTCAAATAAAATCGGTTGAAAGTCAATATGCAAAAGGGCAACAACCACAAAATCAAGAAAATAAAAACCCAAATATGGCAATAACGTTCGAGAAAAGTTATACGGTTACGTCATCAGTCCCAGAAGTACCGATGAAAACCTATGCAGCAACATCAACTTCAAGCGCCCCAATGACACCCCGGAAAAGAAACGGTGACTTGTCAATTAATGGCATTACTACAACACCCATGAGAAATACCGAGGAACTTTCGGTCAAAAGATTGAGAGTCGATAGCACTACTGAGGATCATTCCAATAATAATGAAGGTGAAAGGTTAGTATCATGGTATCTTAGACTTGCCGTGCGTGTGCTTGCACGCATTCACAAGTACTCTTTTCTTAATAAACATCAAATTGATATAAACATTTTTATTGTTTATTCAATATGAGAATTAGAACTCCTCTCCATATTAACTAAGTTTATTCAATATATTATTGACTAAAATTTTTCCTTGATGTTTTGGTGACGTTATTATTGATATAAATATAAAATTTAACTTTTTGTTTCAAGTCAACGATTGAAGAGACAAACGAAAGTCCTCGTGTAACCTACTGGCTTCCTAAAAAGAGCCCTTTTGAGTTGAAAAAGAAAAGTATGTACAGAATAACTACAATAAGAGACATAATAGGCCCCTTCGGACCGTGTGTTGTTGCTCATCTGGATGACAAGTACCAAGTCTTTTTACCAAAGAATTTATCGCAAGCCTACCTAAATGATAAAAATTTATATGAGAACGCGAAACGAAATGTAATTGAAAAAGAATTGTACCTCTTCAAGGATAATGATACAATGATGATTTTCAATAAATTCATGTAATTGCGATGATAATTTAATAAGGATGCATGTTAAAAATAAATTAGGGTAATTAAAGAGCTCTGAACTTTATCGCAGACTTTCTTAGGTAATAAAGATTGATTTGAAGCTATGGAACAAAGTAGAATAATTATACTTCGTCGTATAATATAATCGCATTCATAATTTTGAACAAATCGATTAAGTTAGTTATAAGGATCTGAACTACACCAATGCTTTTTTACGTTTCTACCAAACCTTAAACTATGTATTAGTGTTAAGTATTTTTGTAATAAAGTCATATTTTTTATAACGAATTGTGTGTTCATTATTTATTAAGGAATTTAGTTTACATTTAAGATTTAATATAATTTTAAATAAAATTTGTTCTTCATTCACAAATTATAATAGAATTATAATTTAAAATTAATTATATTAAAAGTAATTTTTCATGGTATGAGTTTTTAAGGAATACGGGAAATAGAAAAAAGTTTACAAGTATATGTGAATTTTTAATTAAAATAAAGTCACGATAAGAGTGGAATTAAAAAAAAATAGTGAGAAAAATACGGTTTTCATTTTTAATAATAAAGTATGGTTTTTACCAATGGTTTGACTTTGATATACTATACAAATGCTGCATAATGATGAAAAAGTGAAGAAAAGTACAGTTAAAGTTGATGGAAAAGTGAATTAGCCACGTCATTAGCATCGGGCGCTAACGCGCAGGCTCAAGTTCAGCCCTTTAATTTTCCTCCAACGTCCTCATTATAATCGCCACTATTGTTGACGTCGTCCTGCGCACGCTACTTTTTCCACTCTCCCTTCTATTCTCCCTTCTCGGAAAGCGAGGGAGGTGGCCAAGTGCATTAGGCGCCGAGAGATGCCCTGGCAAATAAAATAGGAGCGGCGAAAGACGAGCTCAGCTAATTCCTCCATCAGAGCTAAGCAAGCACCGTCCTGTATAAGAATGGCTCATTTTACAGGGCCGTTATGCTGTTCCTCTCTACTCCCGTAAATACTTGCTACCTATACGCACCTTAGATAGCTGCGACATATAGGGCTCGCTGAAATTAGGTGGGCTGCTTTATCGGAAGACGAATCGTGACAGCCAACGGCGCGCGTCAGTACATTTATTGGCCGTTTGAGATTTGCTCGTACACAGGTATATATGGTGAATGCCGAGACGAATATTCCGCGCACGCAGCCGTGTTTGCCGAGAAAACAAACGCGATGGAATGAACAGCGACTGGCTTTGAATTAGGCGCGTAATTGAGCGGCGCTCGTGTTTTACTTATTCATTGATATTCTAAGTGGCGCGTATTAAGTGCTTAAAAGCTTTAAGCGCTACTGCTGTCACCGCTTGCCGTCGCGGTTGTTTTTGTTGCCCGTCCTCGCGAGATAAACGCAATTGTTTTGCTTAGCCGAGCGAATTACGCAAGTTACAGAGCGCGACTAGGTGAAAAAATTAATGGATCGCTTTTTTAACTTGCAAATTAAGGGCGATAATTGATGCTAAACGCCAACAGTATTTACTGAACGGACTCGATTGTTTACCGTATACGCAATAGAGTAAAACACTTCTCTATGGAATGTTTAAATTGCATAAAAAAACTAGGTCGCTGTTATGATGTATTTCTTATAAAAGTATGAGCATAATAAGTATATGTGTAGTATCGAACATATTTTGTCAATTTTATAGTTTGATGCTTATGTTTCTAATTAGAGGATGAATGATTTGTTTTAAAATCTTGAATTTGGAGTTTTCTCTATGTTTCACCATTTTTTGAAAACACGTGTAACAACTGCTTACCTAAAAAAAGGGAGACCATTAGAATAGTAAACGAAGAATTTAGGAGAAAATTTCCGAAGAAAAAACCATCGCTATATCTCATCTTTCCGAGGTTTTCGACTCATTTCTGCCGAAAAAATGTGAAAGTAAAAATGTCGTATTATTTAAACAATAATACGATAAGATATTTTTGGAATTTCCGAATTCAGTATTTCTTCTTATTTTGAATGATTTCTTTCTTTTCTATATCAATAACCAGATACAATTTTATATTAATTACTTATTTTTTTTTATTTTTCACTTGTATAGGACAAATGTAATATTTTTCGTAAGTACTTAATAATAAGATCATTAAGAAATTTTATTTTTTCTACATTGTAACGTGCGGCCGAATAAGACGTGAAAAAATATGCGACGACCGGACCGGGACTCTAACCCACGGACCCGCGATCCAAAGACCGGTGCTCTACTAACCGAGCTAACGTCGCGATGCATTTTAGAAGCGCATCGCGCGTGAGACACTCTTACAATGCTGAATCTGCACTCTCGCCTTTCACGTTATACGGGATACACGGCGGAGGCTCGTCCGTGATAACATTTATAAATAATTAATATTAGCAATATAAAGTAATGAGAAGCTCATGATCAAATAGTCTACCAAAAGTACCACCATTTGGGTTTTGATTGCACCTTAAAACCAATAAGTAAAAAAAAGTAAAATACCTATACACACAGAAAAAGAAATCTTTATACATATATTAAAGGGATGTCATTAACTATTAACGAATCGACATTTGGATATGGACAAACAATATTTCTTAATAGTTAAAGAAATTCATTGACAGTTAAGAAACCACTCGATTAACATTGCTTCTTATATTAAAATCATACTTCCTTACTTATTAAGACCCATTCTTTGGCGCGTGGACTATGAATGGAAGGACAAAATCATATTTCTTAACTATTAAGACATATGAGTTTCACCATAAGAACACGAATTATTTCTATTAATAGCTGGAGAATTAAAAATTGGAAATTATTTCTTAATGATAATTGAATTTGTGTTCATCACAAAAACTACTCACGTATAGTATTTAAAAGCATAATTCGTTAATTGTAACGATTTTGTTTCTCTGTGTACTGAAAGTACAAATTTTAATTTTTACATTGGTATTTTATTTATTGTAAGTAGGATATCTTGTGAACTACAGAGGAAACATCTTGAAACATTAATTTTTAACATAGGTCTAATTATAGAGAGAGAAATTTTTCTCGTCTATTCATAAAAAATGGATAATTTTTAAATTTAATTTCATAAAACCGAAATTGGTGCCATATTTATGTAAATAATTCGGTTATTTGTATGTATCATAACATATAATAGGTACATTTATATTTTACATGATATTATACTACTATAAATAAAAATTTATTAGTCATTTGACCAAAAATAATATTGATTCCCCTCTGGGGTTTCTCGTAGATTTTGCCTAGCACGCTGAAGCCATCTGAATATTTGTATTTATATGTATTTATAGATAATTTTTTATTTCAAAAACTAACATTATTTCAGAGGAATATAATTTTTAATATTATATATAAAGAAGGTTAAAGATATTACCGTACTTTTAATTACTTTAATGTTTTTATCCTGATTATAATCACGATCCACAAGTAAATAAGCTATTAAGTTATCAACTTTATCAATCTTAGAAGTTACTGATAGATCTTGAAGAATTTAAAAATAATAGGTTCCTATCTAATCTATTTTAAAGATCAGTTGGTTGCACATATAAATAAGTTTTGGCGAAGAGCTAAATATCTTAGTATTTGCAACACTCGTATCTAAAATGCGTGCCACTTTGCTAGTTTGTTTGAGCCTTTTAGCGGTCTCACAAGGTTCATAAACTTTTTATTGTATTAATAAATTGATAATAATAATAATATAATTATTCAATTATAAATAATACCACGGCACTGCACGATTAATAATTATTATTACTTATTAAGATTATTTTTTGTAAAATCTAGTGCATGAGATAAGCAGTCAAGGAATTAGTTCGAGGATAGTGAACGGAGAGGATGTCCAGGAAGGAGAAATTCCCTTCCACGTAAGAAATTTTTATACACATATTATAAATAGAATATAATCTTTCTGAAATAATATATTTTTAAAGTAAATTATTTTAGAAAGTCTACTTTAAACTAATTTTTTAAAAACGCCCTTAAACTGTGAATTTTTGGGAGAAAAAAATTCAAATTTGAGTTTGGGATGAAATTGGAAATTAGGTCAATTGAAAATTCCTTTGCAGGTCCATGTGCGGGCATGTGTGTACATATATATTTAAAAGGTTTTAGGCAGACATTTCTGTAGCTTCGAGCCATAGCGTAGTTGTGTAGGTCCTATTTTAAGGATATCAAGGTTATTTCTACTCCGTAAATACCTTTACTCAGAGCATTCTCAATCAGCTGTAAATCTTACTTCAAAATGAAAAATATACTAGGTCATGCATTAGAGTTAGAATTTTTTTTAAATTTTACTATACAGTGTAAAAAAATAAGTTATATTGCTTTCCCCTGCACGCGTGTGTGTGTATGAAAGCGCAGATCTATTCTTTACATTTTATCAATACAATGTAACTTTCTTAGTTGTAAGAATAATTTATCAAATATGTTCTTGATTCAAAGAGATTTGATTCAACGATACGCAATTTTTTATCATTAATATTAATTTTTCAGGTTTCTATTCAATCAATAAATACTGGTCATTATTGCGGAGGATCTGTTTTAAACGCATACTACGTTTTGACTGCAGCTCATTGTCCTTACAAGTAAGATGTATGATGTAATGTTGATAGGTCGCAATATTATTCATTATTTCGGAAATCAACTATACAATAGAAATGAAAGCTCGATTATCAACAGCATAATAGATAAATCTAATATGCGTCTTAAAAATTCAATATACTTGTTATTCTACAGTCGGAGTTTATTATGCAAAAGATTACAATGGATTTTTATACATTTTATATAATAATTTCTATGTAACATATAGATGATTTGATAAGATTAAAAATGTGTTTATTTATTTGCTATCAGTTATATAATCAAAATTAAGGCTTATATAATTTCATATAATAACACCTTCTTTTTATCAATTTATTTTATTAGTTGTAAGGGTATATAAGATATTTTCTATAATAGATTATTGGTTTTTCAATTAATAATCCTTTTTTATTCCTTGCAGTCGAACAGTGGAAGAGACGTTCATAGTTGCCGGCACAGTTGATAAAAGAACACCGCTTAGCAAACATAAGGCTATTCGTTTTATAATACATGAAGATTACTTTCATAGAGGAGCCGTTGACGATATTGCGTTGATCAAGGTATTGCATTTAACAGCGTATACTCAGTTATAATTGAAAATATTGAAAATTTTCGATAAATTTATATATTTAAAAACTGTACATCATTTCAGATTGATACAGCTTTCCAATTTTCGAACTTTATAAAAAGTGTGAGTTTTCCTAGAGCGCATGAAGTAATTCCAACAAACACAGCCGTAACAGTATCAGGCTGGGGGCGTTTAGATTCGGTAGAAATATTATTTATTATTAGTAGTTTTAAAAATTTGACTTGTTCAAATTGAGATTACCTTTTTATTTTTTATTTAATGTAGGCTACATCCGCAAGTCCAGATATCCTTCAGAAGGCCACAATTTATGTTGCTGATCAGGAATACTGCCGCAAAATTATGAAAACAGTTTGGAAAGCAGTTCTAAAAACTAATATCTGTGCCTATGATCCCAATATAAGAAGAGGCCAATGCATCGTACGTTGAAAATTGTTATCAAATAAATTGTTATACCAAAGTTTTATACTAATTTATACTATCGTATAATATTTCGATTTTAGGGTGATTCTGGAAGCCCCTTGACTATTGGAAACAAAATTATTGGAATCGTGTCATTCTCCCACAAAGAACCCGGTGAATTGTGTGCAAGTACCACATATCCCGGTGTCTATACGAGGGTTTCCGAATACATCGATTGGATTGTGGACCACGCTGTATGATAAGCTTATAGACTTTTTCATGTTGAAATAAATTAAATTATTACTATAAAGAGGTAGTCTTTTTATTTTGAAAACCATCAATCATGAAAATTCACGGTATACCTGTGAAGAAGGAACATTATAATTATTCACCTATTTCTTCATTGGTTGATTAACGAGAGGAAAAAGTTTTGAAATAATTAAATGCTTCGGGCAAATTAATATTTATAAGTAAAACATTCTATTAAAACTTAAGCTCAAATTAAGAGCTTGTCTATAAAGTTTTAGCAGCGTTCATTATAAGCAAACTTTTAATAAAAACGCGACATTGTAATACAAATATTTACTTCTTCTTCATACTTGAATACACATATGAAAATCTATTAAAGTTCTATAAATTTAGTAACCTTGATATCATATATAGCTAAAAATATTTATAAATTATGAAATTGAATAATATAAGTTAGATTTTGCATTTTGCATAAATCTTTTTTCATTTTTTTTTATTTTTCATGTAAGCCAATTATTCCTTTTCATACGAGACTAATAAACTGCATTGTTGGTTGAAAGGACGTCTATTTAAAAATGCATTGATTTTCCATGAAAGTTTTGCATGGCAAAAATATTTACAGCGACGCCTGTCAACTACGAAAAAAGTGTTTGTTTTTTGCCAATTTGTCGTTATTTATCCGCCCTGCATCGGGATACGCTCAATCAATCGAGCTGAATACTGCAGGAGCTTGATTTTAATCACTTCTGTCAGACAGAAAATGATAAACCGAACAGACGGTACTAGCATTGGGAACCCGATAGAAAAACTTTATTTAATATAGCGCAAAAGACGAATTTTTCACATTTTTCTGATGAATTTATATAATCTTTTTATTTAAAGCTGTAATTTAATAAACTATAGCAAGATCACGCGCGCTTCGCGCGCTCTTCATCTTACTTATATATTAATACTGCGATAGTGTGAAAATTTTTAATTTAATTTATTTATTATACTTTCATATGTATGCAGTTTTACACTGAAACTTGTTTTATACTTATTTTATTATTATTATTTCCAATGAAAACAAATTTTGAAGTTAAAAATTTTATTGTAATGAGAACAGTGTTCTATTTAATTATTAATTATGTAATATAATTATAGCAGTTTATTGTTATACAAAAACAAATACTAACATAAAATATTCACTTCTGACTTCTACACTTATATAGTTTAAGTGTTCAATGATTTAGATTTTGGCGGTTTTTTTTGTTTGAACCAATCGGCTAAGACCATAAGCGAAATACTAACGCTAGCGTCGTCCAATCACGGAGGTTTTATTTTGGCCTCACATTTCCCTCATCATCTTTTTAAGAGTAGATTTTTATCCCCCTAAAATGATGACTACATTGTTGGTATTTTTTGTTCTCTTTTAGAGAAAGCTTTGTCAAAGTAAAAAAACTTTTTTGGAGAAACATATAAATGTTTTATCGGACATTTTTAAGAAAGTATTAAGGAGTTATTGTAATTTTTTTTGAATGACTGATAATTACGCAGGACAAGCAAACCCGCGTAAAGAAAATTTTATTGCCGATGTATGGGTAAATGTGGGCCATATATCGCCACGGCGTACAGTGGGCTGTGGAAAACATAAGTGAGAAACAAAATGTAAAAAATAATAAATGTTTATTCCACAGGAAAAACCGGTAAAATTTTTTTTTTTTTTATTCTTACAGGTCATCTAATTATCTATTAATATCCGTTTCCCCCGAATACCTTACATTACATAAAAAATATCAGGAAGTGCTAACAAATCAGGAAAAATAGAGCCAACATGAGCTCATAGAAAATGCACTATTTGTGAAATGCTTTTTTTGTTTTTAATCGCCAATGATTATTTAAACACGCCTATTTTGGGTAATTGTCCATAGAAATTAAGAAAAAAAATATATTTTTCATTATTATCAACTCTGCATGGTTAAATCACCATTCTAACACTGCACTGTACTTTTCTGCCTTTAAAATACTGATTTAACCATTTAGATTTGATTATAAATAAAAATAATTTTTTTAATTTCTACGGACAATTTCCCAAAAAAAGTCCCTTACTAATTTTGTTACCCCATCATTTTCGAAATAAAAATGATTAAACAATTGCAGAACCTTCTAAAAATCGCAAAAAATACGACTTCTGATGACCTGTAATTTACTGACTTTACTAGGTACACCTCGAATATATTTTTTCCTGATTTGTGAACAGTTCCTGCTATTTTTTATGTCATGTAAGGTATTCGGGGGAAACGGCTATTGATAGATAATCGGATGAACTGTAAGAATAAAAAAACCGCTGCCAATACATTGCAGTTGCACTTAGCTTCCTCAGACTTCATATATTATTCCATTATTATTTTGTCAGAATAAATTAAAATAAGTTATATTTCCAATATATTTTTATATAACAAAAAAAAATATCTTTAAATGTCTACTTTTCATTTACACTTTATTGCATCTATAATAATAAAAGAATCGTCAATATACGTAACATTTTCATCGTATTACAGTGGAAGGTGACAAAATTCTCACTCGCGTATCGAACACTATTTTTTTACAGGACGTGTGAAAAGCTCAATTTAGCGCATGCTTTTTTATTCGAGCTTGCGAGAAATCGAACTTCTCGCACGGAGTGTGAAAAAATAGTTTTGAGCACCAAAATGTCGAAAATGCGGTTTTAAGCATTTAAATTGCGTATATATCTAAACTGTAATATTTCTGACTATTGCGACCAAAATATTCGTGTTCAGCGGGAAAAAATACATCGAAAACCATGTATGTCACCATAAAAAAACGATTTTTCTAGATTCTAACGTCGATTTTATACATTTTGTCTCGAGGTAAGCAAGCTTGCAAAATTATTTTGAGGTTATGTCATTAAAACTAGGCATCAAAATCATTTTTTCTGCATTCTAGAAATATTCAAGTTGCTATAAAAAAATAATCAGCAAGTTATCTCAAGTTCTTCTTGAGATATTTGATTTTGTCACAGAAAAATCAGATGTTCCCACTGTTCGCCGGAGCCAAACTTTGGCCATACTTGGCCATGATTTGTCCAACATATTTCTCATATTTATCCCATACTTCAAGAAAACAATATGGGAGTGATATATAGGAATTATATGGGGAATAGTATGGCCGAAGTCTGGCTCCAGCGCCGTGACGATACATAAGCCGTAGACATCGTTATATTGTGCATATATATGAAAAATATGGCTCATACTATGGGCAATATATTGGCTATGAATTATTTTTTGACGGGAAGTTAGATGAGTCGCTAATTACATTAATCATCGGGTCATAATGAATTACTGCTATCCGGGCAGTATATGGTATGGTCTGCATTCCGTATCTCCCTAACTACGATTGATAAAAATAAGATCGATAAAAATATTGATCAGGTTCTGATATCCCCTACAACTAAAAAAAGATTCAACGAACGAAAGTTTTTCCATGCATTTTTTTATTTTATCGAAATATCGCGTAGGGTGTAAAAGAGGACTTTAAACTGAGTAAGAAAACGAATAAATTACTAAAGTTAAGCTTACAAAACCCGTGAAACGGTTGAAGTACGAAGATGATCTCCGAAAATAAAATTTGAAATTTAGGATTCTGTTAAAAATGTTGAACTTTAGTGTGATCGAGAAATGAAAAAATACGTGTCAAATCATTAAAAAAAAAAATTATGATAGATTTGATTTTATATAGAATCAATCCTCGTCAAAATTTCCTCTTAAAAATAACAACGCATAGTGCCTTTATCCACTTTTTTGCTAATATTCTCAAATGTCATTTCATTAAATATTAATATATTACATGATTAATAGCTTTACGAATTTATAATTAATACTTTAACTATACCAATGCAAACATTTTGAAAATTCTTGACATATACAAACAATGGAATCTTTTTTATTCAATAAATAAAGTCGTAATATATGCGTGGTAATAAAAAAATGCATACAATCATATTTCACAGAAATTTTGATTCTAGCCGTAGACGGGGCAATACGGTTGCACACTCAAGCGTTGAAAGAGGAAAATTGAAAAAGCCAATCACTTATCATCAAGCCATCAATGAGTACTACTCGCTGTACATACACTCATCCTCTTTCTGTGGTGCTCATTGCTTTGAATTTCCCTCTTTGTTTCTCTTACATTTTAATCTTGCTGTTCGTACCATTATGCTTTCCACCCGACTAGGCTCTGGTTTATGCTCTTTTCTAATTTCAGTTCGGTCTAACGCTTTGGCTGATTGGTAATCGCATAGCGTTTGCAGCTCAAAAAGAATTTGAACATTCTTTTCCAGCACTTTTTTTTATTCTATCGATTTACTTTATTTAAATAATATTATAGGAGTTCTATCAGCAAACTAGATTAGTGATAGAACTATAGCTACTACACGGAGAGCTCAATTTAGCTATGATGGTACGGAGACTCATGCTATAGTAGCATAAATTTTTGATTTACTAGAGT
>JAYJLV010095649.1:0-12603 GCA_036873485.1 Torymus texanus | reverse complement strand
CACACACACACACACACACACACACACACACACACACACACACACACACACACACACACACACACACACACACACTCCGCGCACGTTATAGCATGTACTTATATATACCCGGGAAATCGCAAGCTACTCGATTTCACTCGGTAAATTTTTTTTTTCAGCTATACTGTAGCCGATCGCGCGTGACCGTCTCGCTATATAAGTGCAGGCTGGCAGATATATTTTACGATGAATGATTATCTCTCTTTCTCGGTCCTTCAGTAGGCCGCCACGTATTTATTCGACGTGATTGGCTATCGATTCTTTTTGGCGTCGATATCCGAGCTCTATAATGGCTGTTTAAGTAGTTGAGATTTTTAATTTCGAACCAGAGATTATTTCCTGATTCCGTTATTTATCACCCGAGCAGTTGTGTGATTGCGATTATCTATATTATTAACTGGTACTGAGTAAACTTAATAATATTGTAGGGGGAAGATAATCTTTTGTTAATAATACATTTTATTTCAAAGAATATGCTGTTTATTAATATTCAGCGTTTGTATTTATTTTATTACGAATCGTAACTCTTTTTATATACAATTTTCCTTTTATTTTAAACAAAATGTAAGTTGGAAGTTGCATCTTGAAGAGTACGGGAAAAAGTAAAACTAGACTAGTAATAAAAAAAAAAATGCTACACCTTGTGTTCTGCTTTAACTAATAACAGATAATTCAACTTGCTCTCGTTCGAAAGTAATTGACGGAACACTTCGATGGAATATTCAGATTTTCGTTCAAAGAAAAATGGTAACTTGTAAACAACGCCGTAAACACGGAAAAAGCATTTGGATAAATATGGATTGTTTTCAGTCCTCGGGCGACAAGAATCTCATTATGGTTACTGAACCTTGAGGGATATTTTATTTATTAAATTTAAAAAAAGTGTATTAAAGTTTAATAATAAATCCTGATAAGCATAACTAAATTTAAGAATTTGTACTCAAATAATTAAATAAACTTTAAATGCGCATATACAGTTCATAGAATTATGTGTTTGTGGAAACCTTGAAACTTCAATAAGGTAGTAATAAGTTTTACAGTTTGAAAATTCATAATAGCTTATATAAAATTCTTTTACATAAACTGCGAAACATTTTGAACATAGTAGAATATAGTGAAATTTCCAAAATAAATGAAATATTATATCCAAACTTGTATTGCAAAAAATATATAGTTTACCTTGTATTAAGAAATTTTTCCAATAAATATATTAAAAGCCTACCTTCTTACAGCAAAGGCTGATTTAATTTAATCGTCCACTATATCGCCTCTGAGCGGCCAACAAGCCGGAAAACCTTCTAGAAAATTCTATTTCGTCAGCACTTTTTCACGAAAATTACTACCGATAAATTCCGTTAAAATTTCACCCAGGTTACAGTAATACTGTGTAGCGACGCAGAAAAATAAATTTAGCGACAGCAATTTTTGTCGAGCCTACCTGCTGTCAGATTTATACGACTAGCCGCAGAAAATTTTTTTGCAGAAGCGATAGAATTACGCGTTCAATACACGTCAAACAATAAAGGTATAGACATTTTGTTGCCGTATAAAATGAAAACGTATAATATACATCCATTGAGGTCAGACGACATTATAATACTTTGAATAAAATAACCTCATTAGTTCAAATATTAAATTCAATTAACTGGTAGATTAAGTTCTTCGTATAATGAATTTTATAGAAAATTTTTCCTCAAGTTTTATAAAACAACCACATGAATAATGGTGAAAATTTTAAATTAAGTTGCTAAGCTAACAAAACTCGTTGAAAATAGGTCAATTTTGACCCTAGAGAGAAACTTGTTCATTTTCTCGGGACCTAAAGATTGTGCTGTAACAAGCGTTTACGTAGTATTTGAATATTCCGGAAATTCAATGAAAATTCTAATATTTACCTTAAATTTCCAAGGTTTTCATGAAAAAGCGCATATAACCAAGTAACACTTATGCCTCTAATCATATAAAATAATACTGAAGTAATTGATAATTGAATTAAAAGCTTCCGCACACCACGGAATAAAAAAACTTGAAAAAAAACAGAGTAAATCGATAATTTCCCATGCGGAAGCAGAGAGAGGGAGAGAGACAAAAAACAGCGAGTAATTCCAAACCGCGCCTATACGAATCCTGACCAGTGGAACCGGCAAAACTACGATTTCAGCACGAACCCTGCGTGATTCCACCCGTGAAATTTCGCCCCCTTTAACTATATATATATATATATATATATATATATATATATAGGCACGTTGTGGGAAGACTCGCGCGTGCAGTAGCAACAGCAATCCGTCGGCAAGGCTGATGCTGTTGTACAGTATGTTATACCGTGTGGCCCCGCATAAATGCGCGGGGTTCGCGCATTTAGCAACGCTTGCGTGCGCACGTGCGGCATCGATGTGTATAGCAGCATACCGCGGGCTCTCAGACACGAGAGAAAGCCACCGCGAGCTCAGAAAGCGAGTGATATCGCATTCGCTATTTCTATATTCTATTTATATTGACGGTATATACGCAAGGTAGCGCGAGCGCATATATACACATACACATTATATACGTACCCCGTCATGACCACATAGATATATCCCGAGTGCGCGCGGGAAGGAGGGAGGGAGGGAGGGAGGAGGTAAAGGGAGAGCTTTTCAGGGTTACCCGTCTAGTATGTGCAGTATGCAGCGAGAGAGAGAGGAGAATCGATCCGCGCGGCAGCATCGATTGTCCGCGCACTACTCTGAGGCTGCGTTGCATCTCTCTCTCTCTCTTTGCCCCCCACCTTCGTATATATACCTCATCTCTCTGTACCCGCCCTCCTCTCCTCCCCCCCTCGCTGCTTTTTAAAACTTGACTTTTTTTTTGTCGTATATAGAGCTTTTTTTTCCTCTCGCCACGTTTTTGCGTCACGCGACTCCGAGGCCGCTACGGGGGAAGGGAAACGCGAGGAATATGAGAGAGAAGCTTTTTGAATGGCACGTGCGCGTGAGGTGCGGTTAGGTTGATATGCGGCGCGCGGGCATTGATCGCATGCTCCGAGAGCTTGATGTATACGCGAGCGGGATTTTCAAGCGACGAAGATGTTCCTTAATTATTAATTCGTCGAGGTAACGCGACGGCGAGCAAAATCGGAATTTCATTATTTCTTTAATTATACCAGAGCGCTTGACTCGTCTTTGTTAACTGGGTTTTACCTTACAAGCATTTTTTTATTTCATCAGCTGTATTGTGGTCTTTAAAGGAATTACATAGAACTAATAAATTTAATATGTATAAACACTGTGTGTTCTGGAATTTGTTTGATATTACACGCCTCTTGCTTGTACAATATGAATATTTAGGCAATGATTCATCTTAAACATTTGCCGAATCCGAATGATTTTATGAATATAATTACACGCATTATAAGTGTCTTTGAATCATATACGAAAAATAAAACATTTATCGCATTGACACGTACTCCTTGCTTAAGGTATATAAAAATGACTAATCCGCAGCCAATCAAGGAAAATTCCGCGAGACATTGAAAACTCACGTTATTGCAAGCATATACATATGTATATATACAATTCTAGAAGAAGCTCTTTAATCTTTTAGCTCTTACCGTTATCGTGTCTGGCAAACAACGTGAGAGTAATTATGTCGATGATCATGAGCCATTACACGATTTGCTCTCTCTCTCTCTTTCCACTTTATTAGCCGTATATATAGTACGACAAGTATAGCGTATATATATATATGGTACACGTTAATGAAAGCTTTTTCGCGGACACACGCGATATACACATACACGCATGTATATCAGTCCCAATGAGCAATCGCGGTATATTTCACGCGTATAAGCCACGCCTATCGTTGAAACATATAGCCCTCAGCGTGCTATCGAGGTACTGTTCGCGCGCGAACACGGCCGTGCGAATATTTGTTTAGACTCGCCGGCACGTACGTGTATATAATGCTTCTCAACTCTCGCTAGCTCGCTAGTAGGCCAAACTTATTTTTACAGCCTACTCCCCCTCCTTATCCCTCTGTATAACCTCGAGTTTTCTTTTCGCTCGCGTCTAGCCTAAATAAAATTTTTTTTTTATTTCGTGGTAGGATCGTGAGTAGAGGGTTGAGGTAATTTACGCGAATTTATCAAGTTATTGTCAATATATGCATTTAGTGGTGAGGGATGAATTATTCTAAATTGATATGAATAAATTAATCATTTAAGCGGAGCGTAGCTAATCGATATTAATAGTATAACCAGAAACCACTATTATAATTCATCCCTATAAATAATTATTGTAATTTTGGTTTATCAATTGATTTTTTTTTTTTTGCATCTCTGATATTAAACGTAATCATTAACTTGGAGTAAAACTCTTGTGATTCATGGACAAGTGACGAGGATACTTGGAGCTGCTAGTGAAGTACTTGTCATATACATGCCTCTATAAGTATCGGTACGTGCATATCAAATGCGGTATTAAATTAATATGGAATGATGATTGATTTATTATGGGAGACATTATGCAATAGAAAACGTCAGTCTAACGAATGTGGCTCCTTCACTATATCGCTGCATGAATCAGTTTTCCCTTACATTCCCAAGACACAGAGGCTAACGTAGGAATTTAGCTCTAATAATTGGCTGGATTAACGGTGGGATCCTCTTAATGCGTGATTCTCCGCATGTGAATCATTGGATAAAGTGACAAAACTTTTCTCCGACATTCTTTTCTTTTATAGGTACAATAATTATGTTACTTTTATGGTCTTCATTGTCGTTGAAAGTGATAATTATCATCAGTATGACGATATTTCACACCGCAACGAGTTTCACGTTTTCTACGATAAATTAATTCGATAATTCGATATGGAGTGTTGTGCATCGAGCTGAACACTAATTAAGCTAATTATTACGTCCACTTGGACTACGATATGATCTATAACTTTTATCATAATGACTTTTTGATTAGTACTTTTTCCAAGTAATGCACATCCATGGAACAGTCCTTTTACCCAGATCTTTACCGAGAGCTGAGAATTTTAGGTCTTTACTGTGCTTGCTTTAACATAACCCGGTGATCTAATTTTCAGCAATTACGTCACATCCAAAGGCTTTAATATTACCCACAACATATTTGAATTACAACACTTAGTAAGAAGAGAAAAATCGTCTAACTATGCATCGAAGTTGCATGCATATATGTATAGGTACGTCACAGTTATCCATCCAATGAATAATAACCGCATCCAACTCTGCTTAAATTCAGTGATTGGCCAAAGTACAGTTGTTCTAGTCTACTGAAGTTGTAGTTAATTAAATAATTTATATTTTCTTCTGGACTTTTTGAAAATAAGTATACTATAACTACTGTAACAAATGTGCAAAAACTGTTAAAAATCATCAACTATATAATTAACATATATTTAATCTTTCTTACTAACTTTAGACTTGAATATGCAAAGCTTATCTAATTTTTTACAAAATAACATAAATGAATCAATAAATCTTCGTCGTTCATTGCGAAGAAAATAACTACGACCATTAATCTCTAACGAGGAGGGTATTAACTACATCTATTATCATTCTATTCATCCAACAAACGTAGTTAAGACGTTCCGATTTTGCATCTCGCAAACTACACTCCAACTCATACCGAAGAAAAGCAAATTTTATATAACTAAAAAAATAAGTAATAAAAAGTGCTGGTACGCGCATAACCCATTTGTTCGTGTGTGTGTGTGTGTGTGTGTGTGTATAATACGCACACCATGAGTGCACGTCGCTTGTCGCGCTAATAAAACTCTCTACCTGGGGTACACGCGTAGGTGAGCTCGCCGCTCGTGCCGCGGTAATTATCTGTTTACTGTTCGTTAAAGCCGTAAACGTGTGCGGCTGGTAAAAATGTGCCGACGACTACGACGACTACTACGACTGCAACCTCGACGCATTCGCTTTATACATGCTTCGCTCATATATATATACACATACATACATATATATATACATGTACGCTTCCTCATTCTCCGTTTCGGTTGTAAAACCCTTTATCGGCGGCATGATTCATTTGTCTCAGCCAGCATATCTCGTATGAGTCAGGTGCTCGCGCGCGCGTGCAACGCTTCGGCATATAATTAGCCTACATGCGACGAAAAAAAAGAACAACCGCCGCCCGCCTTTTATTTCTCAAAGTAAAGAGCGGAAATTCTTTTGGCGACGCGTTTCACGCAAATGTGTGTGTATATATGTATACAGGTACACACAAGTTTTCCCTGCAGAGGATTTTCACGCGCTGTGGGGAAAAAGAGTTTGCACGAGGGAACGTTGAAAATTCACAGCTCGAGACATGAGGGGCGTTTGCGCGTGTTTCTTTCCCTGACTCGATTCCACGGGCTCTCTTTCCGTATAGCCTAGATTTTTCTGCAAATGAGCGTTTTGATGAAAATTGTATAGGTATATATATATAGAGAGAAAGAAAAAAAGTGCCTTGTACTGATTGTTCATAGTTGAGACATTTTTTGAATTTCAAATACAAGGAAAAATATTTAACGAGGCGTGTATGTGTATATGTACATATGTGGGCTGTGTAGATCGTAATTTCTAAAAATATATATGAACTTGTTTTCAGTAGCCGATAAAAGACGAGAAGCAAGTTCACCTCCAGATTCGCGAGCTAATACGTAGCATGAGTTTTCCTTTCCGCGTAATTTATAACTTTTGTAGAATCAACGAGCTGCTGCTGCTACTACTACTAAGGTAAATCTGGCGAGATATATACATATATACCTGAAGGCTGAAAAAATAAATTACCGAGCATGCTGGAGTATAGGATTGATGTTTATTTTTATGACAGGTTTGGCATCAAAACAGCGCCCCAGCCAACGTAAAACCAATAATGGCAACTAGCGCTTTGAGTTTCTAAATTTTCAAAAATAACATCTTCTCACGCGCACGTTAGTTCACGCACTTGACCAAATGTTTATATTTCATTATATATAACGAACAGAGTGGTTATTCTGTGAGAAAAAAAAAATCTACATTCCATATACTATAAGTGACCAACTATATCTACAATAGTGGTTGAAATGACAGTAAAAGCGTCTGAGTCACATTGCGAAAATAACATATCTTTATTATTATCGCCTGCAGTACCGACTGGAATAATATTTTTTAATCAATCCATTTGAATTTCAATTGCAAATTGCATATAGTATATTTTTATTTCACAAGGGTATAGAAGGATATATAAGCTTTGCACTGCTCTCGTGAGTTTGAAATATTAAAAGTGGGTTACGTTTATTTTTGAATAATGCTGTTTAATATATATATGGATATGGATATATATATATATATATATATATTGAATGCCTCAGCGAGCATACGTTCCGCGCGTTTCCTTCGCGCTCATTGAACAGTAAAAAGTTCTGACCGGATAAAAAGCGTCCGACGAATCTCCCGCGGAACGTGCAAAACAAAATCGAAAGCATTCTAATGAAATTTCATTCTCTCTCAGCCAATGTGTACGGGTATATAAAACTATATATATATATTGAAAATATCCGCTCAAAAGAATATGACACACGAATGCGTGTACAAATATACTCGTGACTCGTTTAAAATGCGCACCACACGCGCCTCTTTAAATGCTACGACAAAAGGTGAAAAAAAAGAGAAACGCGGCCACGATTATCGAATCAACGATAATACACTTTAATCGTGGGGGCAAACAGTATATATACGCAGGCGCAAGAATCGCCGCGTGTGTTAACGCACATCTGTTTAAATAAAATACACCATGCGTCCATATATATTGAAGTGCGTATACAAGTCTCTCGTTACCGCCTTATCAGTGTATACGTATTGTGGTGAAACGTACGTGCCGCCGTAATTCAACAACGACGCCGACGAAAAAAAAATATGCTCCGTCGCCCCTGTTGTCGCCCTTAAAAAAAAAAAAAAAAAAATTGATCCCGACGGGGGATCCGGCCGATCGTAAACTGGCTTTTATATACGCGTGTTATATATGTTTTCTCATTGTGCGCGTATGTTATAGACGCACGAGCTCCGACGCTCATGGTTGCACTGTCGCGCGCGCGCTAACCGACGAAATTAAACGTTTCCTTCCTCGCTCTCTTTCGCTCCCGTATACACAGACGCGTGTATACATATATACCTCGGAAATAGCAGTTTGACCATTCGATTTCTGAGATTGTTCTCGAGTGATTGCGGTATAGGAATGTTGGGTTCTACGAGGAAAAAATAAAAAAAAATGCATGCTAAAGCTGAATGGAAAGCCATTCGAATGTCATCTATTCGAAGTAGAGTCACCTTTACGCGAGGGGCGCGCGCTCGCGTATAGCAGTGGCGCGCGCGCTTGTAAGGCACGCCCCATAAAAATCTGATTTAATTTCGACGGTTTTGACTTCGCGGTTTATGGCTAGTCCAAGGTTCTAGCATATACGCGAAAGCCCCACGTAGACCGAAATTTAAGCTCTTTTTATTGCGCACTGCTACGCCGTTGTCTTATATAATGCCGTGTTATATATAAAAGCTATCGTTTACAACGGGCCAGTCACAGCGATAAATTATCCTCGATATTTGCATTTGTAAGGAATTTTATACTGAAGAGGTCGGGTTTTAATGCGAAATAATAATATTCTTCTTTTTTTTTTTTATTCTTTAACGCGGATCGTATATGTATGTATTGTTGAAAGTATGGCGATAATTATTGGTCAGCTTTTCTCTGGTAATCATACAAACCGAGAAGCACATATGAAATTTCAGACCTTTCGATACGTGTGGTTTCAGGAAATTTCAAATAGTGTCGCATTGGATGTGAGAGGTTGTTCAACATACTGCGTAAGCTTTAGTTATATCGAATTTCCCGAGTCGCGAGATCAATAAAGATACTCAAATTACAAGCAAAGTTATTCAATTCGCGCAACGACTCGTACATATGTATACAAGCATTACATCGCGTCAATTCACGCTACTGTCAAGTGAAAAATCAAAAAATAATCGAATCAATTATCCGTTTATTATAACTGCGGCGTATACGAAAAATTCTTTACTGAAAATGCCGCATCTCACGCGAGAGAACGAGAGAGAGAGAAAGCAAAGATCAATACGCGTCCGCGCGCGGAAAAGACGACTCCTCTTCCGGCAGTTTCCCGTCCCTGAGATCTCAGCTCGAAATTCTCGAAAAGTCACATGGGTCGAGTCAGGTGAGCGAGACAGAGGATAGAGAGTCGGCGCGAAGCACAGTGCGGTCGTCGCCATTCCCGAATCCTAAACTATTGACGTACAACACACCTCCTGCCATCTCTCGCTCAGGCTCTTGTTAAACTGACCCCACCGACCAGCCTATAATGTATATATACAAATAGTCTATTGATGTTGTGTGTGTATATACTAATTTGCATCTTCCTTGTTTCGGAAGAGCTGAGTGAAAAGTTGGTAAATATATACATATATATGTATAAAGGGGTCCGCGTGAACCGTTCGTTATCGGAGCAAATGGAACTTCTGGCCGTGCGCGTGGTTACGTAAGCGGAGGCGGTTACCGCTGCCGCTGTCGCCGCCGTTGCTGCAGCGCTATACGGCCTGCGCGCGGCTGGATCGGCCAATTTTTTTTTTTTTTTTTTTTTTGTCGAGCTTTTCCGTAAAATAATGAGGGCGATGTGGAAATGTTGGGTGGGTAAACATTTAGTATCGGATTTTTCCTTTTTTTTTAGTAAAGAAATGCTTTTTTAATAGGTTAAACATGATGGAAGAGGCGCGCGTTAAGCTCGCCCGTGTGTGTATAACGAACGAATTCCCCAGTTTTTTTTTGCGCGCGATGCTGCTGTTCGAAAAATGCATGAGTTATAGAGAAAAAACAAAACGATAAACGTCGCTTGCTATGCGAAACGTTTCTGATATATTTTTTTTATGAGTCACGTCTTTGGAGTTTTGCTGTTATTAACGTTGACGTCAACATGGAATATTATGGGTTTTTCTTGAAAATATTATTTCAATTTTAAATCAGTATACGTAAATACTTGTTCATTCGATTTCTTTAGAACTAAACTTTGATAACAGTGATTTATGTATTAAATGTTGCGTTAAATTTTGAATTTCAACAAGCGTTTTATATTTTGACAAATAACTAAAAATTGCGAAATCACTGTCAATAACTAACAGTTTCTTATAACAAACGAAATTTTTAATATTAATCGGTACTATGCATCGTTAAAATGAACAATGAGCGATCAAAAGTAAGCAGAAAAATATTTTGCCTATAAATTTGTTCCGAAATGTTCAACAAAAGACAATCGTGTCGTATCGCGAAATTCGATCATCGAAAACATATCGTCGAATGAAAAATGAAAAACTGGTACTTACGTATGACGGCGAGGAGCACAAGTCCCGTAACGGCAGATACTAAGCGCGCCATTGCCCTCTCGACTCTCGACAGCTATATAACGAAGCACGGGTAATGTATATCGGTTACACTGCCGGCGTCGCACCTACGTATATATATATCTATAGAGATATATACGCAATATATATAACGTTGGAGCTCCTACGTTATAGAGATACAGGGGAAGAGAGTAAGAGGAGGGCAACAGAGAGAAAGAGAGATAGAATGAGATCCGCTTGACTCGGGCCACTGGAAGCGACTGACTTCTCCGCTCTGCCGGCCGGCGCAGCAGAGCGACCGGCGAAAATCCATCCGTCCCCGAGAGAGAGAGAGAGAGCGAGAGAGAGAGAACCAACCTCCCGCTCGCTCCCTCTCTCTTCGGCTTATCATCTCCCCTTGGCAACGCTCTCTCTCTCCCTCAGTCTCCCCTCTCCCTCACACACCGAGACTCTATCTCCCTCTCTCTCGTCTCGTTTTCTAGCCTACTCCCCTGAATCTAGGTGTGTGCGCGCGCGTGTATAGGTCTGTGACTCGCGACCTGCGCCCTACTCGCTTCAGACCGATGGGGGAGAGGGAATCATCTCTCTCTCTCTCTCTTTCTCTTTCATCGTCTCCTGGTGCGCGCACACGGCGGACACGTGTCCCGCGTGCTCGCTCAGCTCCGCAACATCCTATTCTCTCGGCCGCACACGCGGAAAAACGTCGGTGTCCTGCATTGCGCTTTGAAACGTGCGATTTTCCGTCCTCCCCTTTCGTCTTATGCCATAATAACGAAGAGAGACGGATAAAAGGAACGCGAAGCTCTCTCTCGATTTTTCCAAGAGACGCTGGGGGTATATACAAAGACAAGTATATATATAAAACGTCAAAACGGAAAATAGGGCGTGTTACGTGAATTTTCTACATATATATATATATATATATATATATATACAGCAAAGGCGGCGGTAGCAGCAGCAGCAGCAGAAGCAACGTGTGCGCCGTATTTCAAAGGATAAATTGGACAGTTTTGCTACAAGTTTTCTCTCTCCTGCACATACGATCGTTCCCTTGTATATCCTTTATTCACCCTACTTACTCTTTTTCTACCCCCCCACTTCACCTTCTCCACCACCCTATATCCTCGCCGCGCGTATCCTTACGATTTCCCTTTGAGAATACGGTGTGCTACCGTCGTTACCGTTGCACGAGACAATATTGATTTTTTCTTCCTTTACAAATGCACACGCGCGCGCGCGAGGCGCCTTGTGGACATACGGGGGAATATCTCTCTCTCTCTCTCTCTCTCTCTTTCTCTCTCGCGATTCATTGTCTGACCCGATTATTGCTATTACGCAGACTCGGCGGACGGGAAAATTGATAAATCTCAATTTACGCCGGGCGGTTGTCACATGCTGCAAGGGGGCCAAGTGGGATTGTGGCAACTACAAACGAGAGAATTCGGGATTTTACAGGATGATGAAAGTTTCATGAGGTTCAGTGTATAACGAAGTATGTTTTCTCTATGTAATCGCCATAAAGTCAGACGGTTTCGACAATGATCGAGGATTCATGTTATTTGACGATTTTAAGCTTTGCTCAGTGCTATATTTATACTTTTATGATAATGTCATATACTTTTAAGAAAAAAATTAATTATTAGCGTGTCTGCATCTGCGAATGTATACATGTCTGCTTCCTCTGATAAAGAAATACTTATAATTATCAGACAGTTTAAGTCAGAATGGAATATTATGCATCATTTTTCCTTAAAACTATTATGTCAATTACACGCGTTTTACGCGCGATTCTTTGTAAGAAATCGCGTTTGCACTTCAAACGATTAAATGAATTCAAGATAATTTGTTGTATTTAATAAATAGTAGACACGGATGTGAATTTTATAAACATAACCACAAAGTAGATAAAATCAGATTAGTGCGGTCAGCATTCGAGTGTGACTGCACTTTAATTACTCCCGTATGCTTACTGGAAATTCACATAGTGCGCAGAAACTATTCATTTGTTGATAAATTATTTCCAATCTGAATAGCCTGTTTGAAGTTTGGTTCCGTTTTGCAATCGACATTTAAACAAGTCTGCTTAGCAAATTGAAAAAAAAAGAATGCAATTAAATTTTGATTTGAATATATATATATATATATATATATATATATATATATATATATATGCGAGCCCATGC
>JAYJLV010095648.1:0-38327 GCA_036873485.1 Torymus texanus | reverse complement strand
CTCTTAAAGAACGGCAATAATATCTCTTATATATATATATATATATATATATATATATATATATACATATATATATATATTCTATTTAAAAATCGGATTAACTTAACATTTTCAAGATCAATTTCTAATATCAGCATTGTAAACAATAACCCGTATATATACATTCACCGAAACATTCTATCACCTATTAGACTACACAGATTTCACAGCTCACACACGTTAAAAATCAAATGAATTCCAAATAAATCCATATCCAAAAACCGCGATCATCTCCTTATAAATCACGCCGGCAACACACACTACATACCGCATTTCATTCAAATTGGATCCACCTCAGCTCCGAAAATAGAACCCACGCCCGCACACCTACCTCTCACTCGTTTTCACACACACTCCGGGTCCTCGCGCGTAATATAAAAGTGGAAAAATTGAATTCCTCGCGCGCTATCAGCGACGACGACGACGCCTCATTTGCATTCATCGTCGTGTAGCTCGAAAAACCGGCGTCACAATTTTTTCTACTTTCCGCTCCTACATAAATACTCTCTCTCTCTCTGCACGCTCCGGCGGCATATAGCCGACACCTCAGAGAGCGTAAATTTCGTTTCGCCGCGCGTGTCACGACGACTGTCCCTTTTTCAAGCAATGGCGGTGGCGGCGGTGTCTCTTAGAAGGTGACACTCGCGCAGCGGGAAGTTTTAGCTGTGGCGTGAGCGAGTTGCGCGCGATTTTTCAACGAGCAGTGGTTTAGGAGGCGGTTTGCCAGAGGTAAATCAGAGCGGGATATGCTGTCGCGAGAAAAGCAATGGCGCGCGGTATTTCGCTTTGAATGTTGTTGTTGGGTGGATGGAGGGAATGGAAATTACAAATAAGTGTTAAATCGAAAGATATTGTTACGATTGTATGAGGGATGGAGAATTTTTCCAAAAATTATAGTCTCTAAAAGTTCTGAGAATTAATTGCGCTTCACGATAAGTAAAAATCTTCGGTGACTTTTTTAAAAATATCTCTATGAAATTTTTAATAATAAGAATAATCTTAGATGGAGGGATTAAGTTGGCTTTCTCTCAGATCGTGTGCAAGAATATCGTGAATTAAGGTCATAGTAGAAAGAGAAAGAAAATACTACCTATTCTCGAAAATAAGCTCCTTATTTAATATGCAAATAAACAGTATTTTGGAGCATACACTTGTATTGTATCCACAGTAATGAGATTAAAACGATTCCTTAGTATAAGAAAAAATATTCGTAAGAAATGTCGGACAGTGTAAGTCTGGTTATTGTCATTTTAATACTATTGATTCAACAATTTTACATTCGACTTCATATAAATTCCTTAATTTTGTCAATACCCATTCCTCGAGCCACAACGTAAACACAACAAAATCAAATGAAATCGAGCAGGTTTTAAAGAAATGCAATTTCATCCTTTCTTATCGACTTATCGAGAAACCCCACAACGTGACTTTCCACCGCTCCTCAATGCAATTTCACGCAAGTGCAGCAAAAGACTCTCGACGCGAGCAAGCGCAGCGCCGATAAAAACGTTACGCCGATGAATCCTCTTTGCTCTTTGCTCACTTATACGCAGCGACTTGCAGGCCGCGCGTCACCGCCCGACGCTTTACGGCGTAAGTTGTATTTTAACCGAGAGACACTCGTACAATGTCAGCCGGAGTTCCTTTATGATTTCAGCTCCGAACGCCCGTCGTAAATTACTGCAAGCCTGCGCAGTCTTACTCTCGGCGGGCGCTTTATCGAAACGATAATTTGCGAGAGGATGTACCGTGCATGCGTGCGTGCTTGAGGTTGCTGAGTGAGAAATTAAAATTTTCGGAATTCGAGGTATTCTGAAAATGCGCGTGCCTGCGAGTGTGAGAGATGTTTGAATAAGGGGGAAACGTTTGTGCAAATGTCTTACCTATGTCGGATGTTGTTTCTTAAAATAGCATTCTTTAGTCGTCGTGTGGTACGCGATTTCTGAAATTTATTGTGGCATTTCGAAATTAGATAAACGTACAACATTTTTCACATTATCATCGCTATAATAAATAGAATTATTTGGAAAAATCAAAACTATTTTTTTCTTTTTTAATGAAAAATATTTGAAAAATACCATTTTTAATCAGTAGTTTTTCAAAAATACTGTGATAAATCGAAACGTTGATATTTTTCAATATTGAGTAAATTCATGCGATAAGATATTTTAGCAGTAAATATAATTATGTAAACAATTATTGTATAAGCATGTTTAAGTGAAATTTACAGTTCTTATATAAAATTTTGAAATGCTTTTATTTCTGAAAACATATGATTTCTTCTAAGATAAGTCAAATCATAACTTTGATTAAAAATTCTATGAATTAACTTAAGATAAATCTATGTGCATTTTATTCCAAATAAACGTAATAAAGAGGTCGGACAGGATTTCTTGCATGGAACTAATAGGATTTTAAGTTACGCAGTACGCGGGATGAGAATCTGGAATGGTCGGAGGGATTAGAGGAAAGTTCATTATGAAGGCAGGATCTAATTACCCGTTAGGAAAGTGTGGGGATAAAATAAACAACTATTTTTACGATATTCATGAAGCAAGAAAAGTCAGAGTAAGACCGCAGTAAATATTTCACTAATGCATATGAATATATTTTGATTGCTACGCCTATCAAATTACCGGAGTGAATTTGCCTGCATTAAACTAATTTATCGATTGGAGTTTATAATAAAAAGAAATGAGATTAAAAGCCATGAAATATAATTCTTTCTGGTATAGTATATGCTCTTAACGTAAACATTCAACGCTATGTTAAAAGGAAAAAAGTGTCCATAAGAACCGTAGGTGTGAAAATTTTTTGAAAATATTAAAAAAAAGCATATGAAGTTTTAAACTAGAACACAAACTCGAAAAGACCTTTAAAACTCTGTTCATTTATATTCCAACGTTTATATATCTCCTAAAACTGTGAGGACTTTTTTATGGTTTCATTTTCCAAAAAGTACCAATAACAAAGGCGAACGTAACGCGCAGTAAAAAACAAAAGCCATTTTCAAAATCGATTCGCGATGTAATAAAGTACTTCTCCATCTCAATAAATCGCCAAACTTGTTACAATGAAAAATGTCTTTGTTAGATACCTAAAATATAACATACGCTTTTACAACTCATCCCGAAGTCGCTGAAATGAAATCAGGCTTTCCCCATTTCCGCGCGACAACGAAACGCGAGCCAATCTACCGGCAAAAAACTGAAATCAACGCTCTTTCTCTCTCTTTCTTTCCCATTCCTCCTCTCTTTCTCTGTCTCTCGCGCCCTTTCATTAAAAAATCCAATTAAAAAATGACACGACCTCCGCCATCTAATAATCCAGGCGTCGCAAAAAAGCCCTTAAATTCTCCCTCGACTTTCTCTCTCTCTCTCTTTTGCTTTCTCGCTTGGGTGAAACCTGTTAAAACTTACGTAACTGGCCTCTTTCCACTCTCGCGTTCTCCCGTCCTTCCGGCAAATTACGAACGGAAGTTCAGAGTATTTTCGCCCGCGGGACTCTCGTGTGAACTGAAAAATAGTTGAAGCGCGTCGGCTGCGTGTTTTATAAATATTCCGAGATTTATGGGTTGAATGATTCTGTTGGTTCTGCCGCTAAAAGTTTGCGTGCAGTTTTTAATCTGAATGAATCGCCTGGAAAAACTTGCTAGCTTATTTTGTAATGTGCTTGATTGATTCTTTAGAATCGACCAATCATTGCCTAGCTATAAATAGTTTAGTCTTCATAACTATCGCCTATTATATTCAATTAAATGATTGCAATGTCTTTTGTGTTTTTCTAATGCATACCTAATGTTTTTACATCTCAACAATTAATCCATTATCTCCACGTCGTACCGGATCTTTGAAAAGGCATTTCTAAATTTAGTAAATAATGTTCTTACCTTATTATGAAAATATTATTATTATGAAAATAGCGCGCATCCAAAAACAGTATAATAGAAATATATATGTAATAATGATATTCATTTCATTTTCTCACCAACAAACTATTTCTTACAAACTTTTGGCTTTTTGTGTTACAGATAAGCGCACCACGCTACCCAGTTGTAGTGAAGCTAGGCCATGCGCACGGCGGCATCGGCAAGGCCAGAGCCGAGAACAGCCAGGAATTCCTGGACCTCGCGTCCCTCGCCGCCCTCACCAGCTCCTACTGCACCGCCGAGCCGTACATTGACACCAAGTACGACGTGCACGTCCAGAAGATTGGCAACAACTACAAGGCTTTCATGTAAGTGACAGCTCTATGGCGTCTACTTGCTGTACGGTTTTGTCTTTTTAATGTCCGATCGGTCGAGCGCAGAAAATTAAGTGTACGGGATTCGATTTATTAAGTGCGAATTTGTTTTTTATGATCGTGCTGAGTAAAAAGAAGATTTGTGCTTTATGATAATCTACAAACTTATTTTTGTAATTAATGTAAATGGAAAACTTTCAAAAGTGTATCTTAAACTATTTAGTTTTCATTTTTGAAATAGTAATTAAAATATTTTCTATTCATTGTAAGATTGAAATTCTTAATATTTAATCATTTTATTTATTTAATACTTTATTATCTCTTTAACGAAAATTAATTATCTTGTCAAATGCTCTTTTTATTCTGTCTAAGCTCTTCTTTAATCCGGTCTTATCGTCTTTTAAGCTCAGGTTGAAATATTATAACCACCTTCCTTGATATAATTTACATAACTACCCCCTCTAAATTACTCAGATCACTATCTTATAATAAAATCATTGTTAGCATAATTTTCCCATAATCTTAATTAAAAATTATGTATCAAACTTTTTATCGTAGAATTTATGAGAAAATCTTAAATCAGATGCTAAACCGCAACTAGTAAGATTTATAAAATACCATAAATATATATATATATTAAGTAACTTATAGTAATAACTATATTTATTGATAATTACTTTAGAGAATAATAATTTTTCTATGTAAAATAGTCTACTTTGATAATGTGTTTAAGTGGCGATATAATTCAGGAGAAACTGAATATCAATAAATTGTTATCGAAACCACAAAGCCCTATTCTGCTTTAACTACTTGGTATAGCACTAAAGAAAGCTATATAATTTTACATCTCGAGATCTACAATCCATTAAAACCTAATTAAAATCCTCAGTATTAAACTATATACTGTTTATAATACTTTCCTCTAAACCCTCGTCGCCCATGTGTATACCAGGCGCAAGAGCATCAGTGGCAACTGGAAGTCGAACACGGGCTCGGCGATGCTGGAGCAGCTGGCTGTGACCGAGCGCCATCGTTCCTGGGTCGACCACGTGGCCCAGCTATTCGGCGGCCTCGATATCTGTGCGATCGAGTTACTCGTTGGCAAGGATGGCAAGGAGTACATCATCGAGGTCAACGACAGTGCTTTGTCCCTGATGGGTGACTCCCAGGAGGAGGACCGACGCCACATCGCTGACCTCGTCACCGCCAAGATGCAGGCACGTTGTTTAATTAAGCAGGGAAAAAGGCTTTGAGGGAGTGAGTTGGGTTGGATTCGGGATAGAGGGCGAGTTGTCGTCAGGGTCTTTTGAATTTCGTTACGTGGGACGTGAATTAGGCCAGAGGGTAAAGAGTATAAAATCTGCATTAATTATTACCTAATGACGTGAATTTTCCTTTCGCGAGAGACGCTGTGGTTATTTTGAGCTATACGAAAATCTTTTATTAAAGTTTTCGAGAAAGGTTGGAATAACATCTAAGTAAAATAATTTATTTGAATTTCTCTAAGGCTCATCTCGTTTTCCGAATTAATTCTCTATTTTCAGTTTACTTTCAAATCTAAATTTTAAATTCATTTTTTTTTATGTCACCACTTTGCATTTCAGAAATAAAATTGAAATCACATTAGTTCAGTAAAAACTAACATCTTCATATAATTTGAAAATTTGTATTTGTAATTTGAACTTAATTAAGACTTTAGTCTGTCATGCTATCTTTGAAAATAAAAATATCATTTTGAATAATGAGTTAAGAAACTTTGATTACTCCGCGTCCGGGGTTTAATGGTCAGTGATCCCGCTTTAATGAGATCATTTGCTAATTTGTATCCATAAAATAAAGGTGCTCATTTTGTGACGCCAAAGTGATAAATCAATGATTCAACGTTTATAAACCGTGTTGTACTTTCTTAATAGCTTTAACGAGAGTTCTAAAATAAACAATAGCTCGTTTCGTATCATCATTATCCAAAGAAGATATCGTATTACAAATTATACTGTCAATATTATCCGTGAAGAGGGTAAAATTAATATTAGTATAACATTGAAAGTATTATGGATTGTAATATAAACTGTCGATATTACAACATAAATAGAAGAATGTGTGAATATATTCTTTTGATTTAACGCTAAAAATAGGCTTGGTATATAGGTAAAAATAACTGAAAATATCTTTAAATTTTGTTTGATAAAACGTCAACTTTCATTTAAAAATCAGACAAGATCAGATTTATTTCTGGAATATGATTTCTGCGAATAGCTCGTATCACCGTGACTTGTACTTCCCAGCTCTCCATCCAAGCTCTCAATATTATCATTTCTATATTTCTTGATATCTCCTTTTATTTAATCAAAATAAATAATGATTTTTCCAATTCCTAGAACCACAAATCTTTAAATTAATATAACAAAAAAGCTCAAAACACCTCTATATCAAATCTAAATCTCTTATATCCTGTTACACTATATACACCCAATTATTTACACGGACACCATATTTACATCTATAGGCATTCTGCCGGCCACCGCCGGTGCTCACGAAAACGGCCTCGCGCGGCTCTATGTCGAGCTCCTCGCAGGTGACGTCGCCGTCGGAGGAGCGGCCCTCAGGTCCAGGCGTGGGCGTCGGTGGGCCAGGGCCCGCAGCTGCCGGTTCCCAGGGTAGTCTCAGCTCCCTCACTAGCGGCATCGGCTCTATGAGCTCGGCCTCGGCCCTTGGCTCCGCCGATGTCACCAGTGCTGGACCTCCCGTCGGGCCCATCGACCATCATCAGCAGCTGCAGCGCCGCGATTCTCAAGGTGAGGACTGTAAGAATGACGTGAGCGTTGGGTGCTGATGGCTAATGTTAAGAAAATGAAACTCATTAGCTGCAATTCAATATTTTTTAATTAGAATTGGGTTTACATTGTAAGATAACTGTTTAAGGAACATATACACAAGCGTGAGTTGATACATGACTAAATTTCAGCCGAACGAATAATCTTCATTTATTCGAAAAAAAAGCAAATAAAAAGTTAATTGCTATAGAGACGTTAGGATAATTCTTATTCTTTACTTCAATAAGTTACTTTTATTTTTTTAAATTATAAATGTATCGTGAAATGCTCTTATCTTCCATTAGTCAGAAAAAGCTATCTTATACGGTTTAATCAAGATGCAAATATAAAATAAAATTGCATTTTTTCCTAGAGATGGAAGGCCTTCTCATGTCAAAAAATAACATACTAAAGCCGTGACGTGATTCAAGTTATAATTGTTAAAAATACATGAAAGATATTAAATGCACGATGTCAGTCAATCAAGCTGTAGATTAAAAAGCTGTGCCGTGTAAAGAGAACCTTGCATTGAACATAAAGTTTGCTTTTAAGGTGTCTGCATTTAAGTGATGAATCGACATTTGCATTGAAAAAATATTCGCTATTAAGCTTCACTTCGTAAGAATGCACAGTCGCAAACGTTCATTCATCCAGTGTACGCAAACAACTTTGCATTTTACGCGTTCATTTATTTTGTGCTATAATTGGACAAAATCACAAATACTAAATTATTATTGTATTCGCTAAAATTTAGACTGTCAAACAATAAAATTAATAATTTATTTATTATTCTGTTTAATTAAAAATCAATTTAACATTAACTACAATTTTTGTCAATGCAATAACTATTCAAAGTTAGATCATCACAATAATAGTGTGCGGTTCATACACCAACGCGCCCCGTAATAATTTAATAATTTCTACAATTCCTCATGAATTCTTTTTTAGCATCGCAATCGAGCTCGGTGAGCAGCAGCGCCCCATCGGTCGGCCGTCGAGCGGACGAGCCGCCGCCGGTGCCGCCCACCTCGCGCATGCCATTCCACCGGCAGGGCAGTCAGTCCCAGGCGACGGGTGAGGATACTGAGGACACCATGAAGAACCTCCGCAAGACCTTCGCTGGTATCTTTGGTGAAATGTAAACAACAGCAGCAGCAGCAACAACAATTAACAACACCAAGCCCCCCTTGTTTCTTTTTTTTTTTACAAAAAGCACTAAACCTCGGTTACTTGCGTTACCCCCAACACCGAGAGGACAGTATATGGACGTATATATATTATAATAAAAACATACAGCTTTGCGTTTGACTGTTTTTTCCAACACACAATGAGACTGACGATGTAGGCTCAAATGAGATTGTTTTTGTTTGTTTCTGTTTGTTGAATTTTTACCTAAAATGGTCGGTATTTATGGAAGAGAGAGCGAGAGAGAGAGAGAGAGAGAGAGAGAGACGAAACAAAGAGAGAAGGTCGGTTCTGCCTTTTCGCACCGTCCTCGAGGTCGCTGGAGATTTTCTAGCTTTACTTAGGGGAGAGCGTATATACACACACAGGTTTCTTAATGCAGAGAATACAAAAGAAGTATTGACGAGGTTTTACAGCTGAGGCTTGTGTTAGGAAATTTACGTATTTTTCTTTCTTCTTTTCATTACAGTGATCGCTGTTACCGATTTTATTTCACAGAAAAGGCGTGTGGACGAGATCATAGAGAGAGAGAGAGAGAGAAAGAGAGATAGGCGCATTAGAACGGGACACACTTCCACGAGAGAATCGTGCGCCAGTGAGACGCAGAAATGCTCGCGAGAAGGCCTTGCAGGAACGTTAATAACACAAGGAATGCTCACGTGTGTGTGAGCACGCGTGGCTTGGCTTCCTCGTGGAAGTGCTGCTCCGTGTCTTGCAAGGACGATCCATCATTTCGATACTTTTGCCAAAGCTCACGCGCACTGCAGCTCGATTAATTTACTCAAGGAGAAAAAGCAGGAGTAAACAGAAAGGAGGAAGAGAAATAAACATGAAAGAATAAAAGATAGAGAGAAAGAACAAAGCTCACACGCAGTATATATAAATAAATATATATAGTTTTTTCCGAACGACCATAATAGCAATAATCTTGATTCTTCATCGCGCGCGAGGGAGAGAAAGAGAGAGAAGGCTTTACTCTTTCTCGCGTTATATAGGCCAATCTGTGACTTTTGAGAATTTGACGGAAGAATTTTTGTAATTAAGACGACGTTTTTCGCGGACTTTTAACGGATGTTCCTTTCCTCGTTTCAAAGATGATGACGATATGATGAGACGGTGTGACGACGAAGGAGATGATCATTTTTCATTAGCACCAAGAGTTGCTTCATTATTTAGAGAGATAACAAAAGAAACAAAAAAGGAAAAGGCAATGATGTCTTATCATTATAAATATAAGGAGAATGGTGAATAAAAAAAGGGAGTGTGAATTAAGGGAAGGGAGAAAAAACTGTTAACTGCTTGACCCCGCGTGATGCACTTTGCGAGCGCGGGGAGGGAGACACACACGTTACATTTACGCGCATGATCATTTATATATTAAGCGTTAAGCAACAAAATAAATAAATAAATAAAGATGAGGTGTGCAAACGCGCGTGTTTTTATTTACTTTCTTTACGAGCACAATTACCGAAGGGTCTGATATACATGTATATCAGTGCTTGAAGTATATAGAGAAGACATGGGGAAAAGGGGACATAGAGGTATATAATATATACAGAATGGTCATGTCATCGAATCATATCCAGCACACACTCGCACACGTATAATACACACGCGCAGAGACGCCCCCATCCCCCCATTTTGTAAGAGAGAGAGAGAGAGAGAGAGAGAGAGAGAAAGAGTGAGAGAGAAATAGGGAAAGAGGAACCTCGTGGCTGGACCCATATATAATAGTTGTGCAGCGAGGGGAGAACGCGGATAATAATAATAATAATGGAACGTTATACGCAATATATTGGAAAATTGTTAACAGAATACTATTTTAAAATTAAATTAGGAGGAGATTTCATCACTCGTGCGCTACGAACTCGGAGTATTATAAAATATGTAACGCGAGGTGCCGTACGAGTGATAAACTTTACTCCGGATTCTTTGAAAAAAAAATTACCAGAAAAAAAAAGAAGAAGCACTTGTATGAGGAACCTCGTGACCGGGCCCGTGCAGATTGTGCGATAAAAAATAAGGCAGATGAGAAAACGCGGATAATAATAATAATAATGGAAAAGCGCGCATGACATGAGCACGAAGTCGTTGATTAGATCGAATAATTAATGAAACTCTCAGGGGTGCCTTCGGCGCACTGTAGTCACACGTGCATATATAAATATGTATATATATATAGGGATCTCGTATAGGGACAGCGATAGTTTGCAAGGGGTCGATGCCGTAATTTTTCTTCTTGCTTCTGTTTCTGTAAGTTTCCTGATAAGATTTAATTATACAAGGTGTCTACAATCGAGCGACACTTTTTATTGTTTCTGTGATTTCATTAATTACTTTATTTGTTTACTTACTATAACATTGACAACGATTAGTTTACAAATGAATTTAATGAACACTCAATTGCACCGCAGAGTTTCTTTGCGGAAAATCAGCAACGCGGATTACCATGAGAATTGCAAGAAAACGGTAATTGCGATCAGGAAACGATAAAAATGTCGATCGCGAGTCGCGAAGTGGGGAAAAAAATAAATAAAAAGCGAATAAAACGACGCAATAGACTGTACGCAGCCTTTGATATGCGTGAATTTAACCGTGAAATGAATGGAAAAGCAATAAAATATATACAGTCGCGACGCGACGCGCGGCATTGCGGAATTGCAAATTAATAATAAAACGGCGCGTACGCGCTCAAATGCACGGCACTGAACGTTGCTCGATCCGCATAGAAGGAACTTGTCGAGATCTCGTATATATATATACAGACTTTTCCGACGACGGCGAGCGTCTAAAATTATATATATCATATATGTATATCGTCGCGCCTGCACTCACTTCAGAGCTGGAATGCTATTATGAGTATATATGAGTATATATACATATATACAAGTATATACACTTTTCGATCATGTTTTTTTTCGTTGTCCTCAATTTTAGGTCGTTTGAATTTGCATAATATGTATAGCGTCGCGGATGTTTATCTCGTCTTGTACAATAATTGTCGGAGATGGTGAGATGAGGGGAAGCGAAGAGATTATTTATTTTTCAACCCAGATGTAGAGCGAATTCGTTGTTTACGAGTATTATATATATAAATATATATATACGTGTAATTGTTGTATTGATCACATCAGGCATATATATATATATACCTATATATAGATTGTACACACGCCGGCACATCACGTGAGTTTTTCATATATATCACATATCCCAATCACCCCGAATACCTGATTAGCGAGTCCATCGAAGAGTTTGCGAGCCTATAATATTATAGTAGGAAGAAGAGAAATATATTTACAACCGTTTTTAAAAAGCGCTGTATAAAGGAAAAATATAGTTGAAATTAGAAAATTAAATGAGATCTTTTCTAGTCGAACGAGCCGTTGTTGAGATAAAACAGCTGTGTAATAATATATTTATATAAATAAAATATATAAAATATCGATGTAAAATTAGCAAAAAATCTTCTCTCTAAATTCAATGTTTTCCCAAATCTGCTTGCAAATCTATAAACTCAATTGACAAATGCAATGAATTTCACTTTGTACCTCTAAATTGGAATAGGAATTGATTCTCCTCGTGCAAAATTGTTCTATGTGACATTGCTAAAGGCATAATCATTAAAACTGCGTATAATGTCGACAACGCAGTGAATTTCAACGAAACAAAAAAGTTTAATACCAGATAGAAAAAATCGATTTCCGGCAATTAATGAAAACCAATCTACAACTACTATATTCTCGTGCACTGCAACTCATACTGAATCAACTGACAAACTACTGACCACGGAATTTTCTAATTTCAAATAAAGTTTTTCTCAGCATGTCACAATGGCAGCCTAAGGCATAAAAAGAGAAACTGGATCAGCGCATCACTGGATCGCACTCATTCTCCTCGATAATAATGCAACACGCACATACACGCGTATAACGTAAGTTGTCGTACGACATCTAGATTCTCGTTCCAATCGAGTCGAGCTTTCGAATCGATGAAATTTATCAATTGTACCTATATATCCTGTTACAAATGGTTCGAGTATCTTGTTCTCTGGATGCTTTAACAAGTAGTGTTATTAATAAACACGTACTAGTCTATAAATTACGAAAAACTTTGGAAAAATTAGAAATTTAAAGAAAATTTTATTACCAATGGGAACACTGTCATTGAAGAGTAGTTCATAAACTACTATTCTGGGTTGGAGAAACCATTCTTTATTATGACGAGTTATAAGCGTACCATCGGTAACAAATTTTTCTCTCCAAATTATCAGCGAAATTTGTTCTCTTGTAACAGGATGGCAACAAATATATCTCCATTTCCATATATCTGCTCCGAATTTATACCGCCGTATATCCCATAGATATAAGCACACTCCTCTCCTCGTGCATCTATACACACTCGAATAAGCTTCTAAGCAAACAGCAAACGATAAGAGACAGGCGATATATAGAGAGGAAGAGAGGAAAAAGGGCTAAACGTATGTGTAGAGAGAACGCGAGAAGGTATAATGGGAAACAGTGAGAAAGAAAATATATTAAAATGTAGGCGCGAGTGTGCGGAGGCGCGTGCACTTCGGGTTGTATATTGTATATGACCCAGGCTCGTTACCTCCTTGATTTCAACGCGTGCTAGCCACTTATATATACAAATATATATAGAGAGAGAGCGAGAGAGAAAGACGTATACCTATGGCAAATATGTATACGTATACTCAGAGTCACTCACTCATTCACAAACACATTACACACACACATACACATACGCAACAGGAATGATATATTATAAAATGCATTTAAAGGTGTAATAGACAACGTGTCGCGCGGAAGATATTGTTATGAGACCGGGGTACGCGCCGCCCTTGTACGTTTATATATGTACTTTATTGTATTTTATTTCTCGGGCACTCGTATGCGCGCGGCACCGATACGTTCTCGATTTGGTAATCTTGAAACCGCGTCATGCAGGTTATAAATATATATACATTATATATGAAGTCGCTTTCGTGCGAAAATTATATCGAGCTCACTGTTGTGCTGCTGTCTCGCTCGAGTCTCGGGAACATATATATATACACGTGAGTATGCGAATGTACATTTGCTTTGTGGAGCAACCTGGAAGAACATATACACATATACTTGTACGTACGCAAGTATATACGCACTTACTTTTTCATCAAAAGAAGAAAAACGCACGAATTGTTTTAATGACCTCGCGTAATGTACGTTTCTATATTACTCGCAGAGTATAAACCTGAAACAGATGGATTCCTTTGCGCGTAGATGTGGAATATTATAATAATTTAGTTTTTTTCATTCGTTAAGTTTAAAACTGGTAGCCGAGAGACTTTAATTTGTAAACTAACGTTAAATTTAAAACCGTTGATCCCTTTTACGAAAAGTAATTAAATGTGAGTGATTTAATCCCTTGATAAAATCAGGCATTTATGATCAGTTTTTCTATTTCAAACTTAACGAGATGCTTTTACTTGTACTTCAACTGTGCAGAATATAATATACGTTTATCTCAACTATAAATTATTAAATATAATTAACGCGCGCGTTGAAAAAGGCGCTTGGGTGATTAAGAGAGATTAATATTATTGTAACTAAACTAATGCAAATGCGTTGTAATATTTCATTTCAAAGTTCGATTACACTTCTCGACGAAAAATGTCACGCGTCTATCGGTCAACCATGTTACAGTCTCTACCCACGCCGAGTAAAAAAGTTCAAACTTCACTTTGGAATGTCCGGATCACGTATACATATATACATATACATGAGAAGTCAAGCTACCCGCATCATCATGTACTCATATAAACAACTTGCATACATACCTATACCCATATAGTACCAAACAACCAGTACTCTTTCGTTTGAAGAAGACAGTTATGTACGCGTGAATTACATTAATTCGTCGACGTTTCAGAGAGCGAGAGAAAGAGAAGCCGGCGCGCGCTCGTATAATGTTATACACTTCGTTATCTGAAATGCGCACGCGCGCACGGTACGCGAGTTGAGAGAAATCCGTTTCGTGTCTAATGGAAGTTCGCCCGCTTCGTTGAGATTACCCAGGAATTTTTGTAGCTCCTGCATACAAAACTCGAACGACGCGAGATCTTTTACATCCTTCTTTATCTTCCATTTCGAAATTAACGCGTCTAGCGGTACATATACATCCACATTGCACCTATATCTATTATATGTATGTGTGCGCGTTTTGAGTGCTCTGTCAATTACGCGTATTATATATATATTATTATAGGCCGTAAATTATTATTATCCCTCTCAGAGAAATTGCGGTGTACGTACTTAAAAGAGGCTCTTATATTGATTGAAGCGAAACAAAATGTGTACATTGGTTCCGATTATGTCTACGCTTAACGAAGAACAACGATAGACGACTGCGCAGCCCATGTTATAATTTCGCGAATCGGTTGCACGCGATATATTATTGTATTGTTAAATATACGCTTGGTTTTATCGGGTTACGCTAACGATATTAATTGACAATGTGGTTTATGTAGGATTACACGTAATAACAGATTCCCTGTACATGTTATAGCCTGGCGTAGATACGTTGTTTTATTTGACCACCCACCCCACCGATGTAGATTAAACGAATATATATGTAAAATCGCAAATGTAGGTGCCTATAACGATTGTTTCAAGAGAATAAAAAAAAATGATATATATATATATATATATATAAAAGTGAATGATTAAACAAAACCTATACATAAATAAACAGACAAGAAAATAAATATATTATATTATTATATATTAAACCGTAGAAAGAGAAAAACTACAACGAATCCTTATTGAGGCGGCAAAAGAAAAAAAAGTGGTGTAATAAAAGAGAACAAGAGGTGCGGCCGTCATTATTGTTGTTATCGCGTCGTTTGTATCGAATTCAAGAAGGAAAGGGAAGGAAACGAACGGAAAGTTGAAAATTTCGAGGAGAACGTGTAATAGCAAATGTAGGAGAAGGATAGAATGAGAGCGATTGATCAGTGAAAGAAAGAACAATTAAGCCCTTGTACAATTGCACGAGAGGCATACGGAGAGGTGAAGAGAAAAAAAAGAAAAAAATCTTCTATTATATCTATGTATACATTTACAATTGCGAGTTCTATCTGTCATCGTTGTTACATTTATCAGATTATTACGGGCGGGTTGCGCGCGATGGCATCACAAGCTATACGTGCGCGCGCGCCGAAATCCTTAGCTTTTAAGTGTAATAAGAAGAAGAAGGCGGACGAGGGAGTTGTGAAGTAACGACGCTGTCGCGTATATATACATGCGAGTAAGAGAGAGAACGGAGATATTTATGAAGACACATACGTATACACCTATAATGTACGAAGAGACGTTGTGAGCGGACGTGAGAATGTGAGCGAGAGAGAAATGAAAAACCAGAATCTGCACGTTATACATAATTAGCACACACACAGAGGCATACCCCCATCCACACACACATACACACACGCGACACATGAATGCGCACCAACCCAAGTCATTTAGTTGTAAACGATCATTGATAATATATAAAGAGGAGGAGGAGGAGAAGGAAGAAACTGTATTGAAAATCGAACAGATGAGTATATAATATAGCTGTAGAATTCTTCCGTTCTCCTTATCGAAAAAAAAAAACATTTTAATCGGAGATTTTGAGATTAAGAAAAAAAAACGAAGCATTTTTTAATGTTAAATTTTGGAAAAGCGGACGGCATATTTTTAATTTTCTTTCCTCTGTGATAAGAGAGACAAAGTACTTCGTAAACGCATTTGATCCCCCCAGCCTGCATCCCAGAAATAGTTAGCTGAGATCAATCGCCGCGTTATTATGTAAATCGATAACGATATAAAAAAACCTATAAGTCGTGATGTGAAAAATGTTAGGCAAATTTGTCATAGTGTATTATCAACTTGCACAAGTTTTGTATATTGTTTTATGCGTTTGTAAAACTATATGATATGTATAAGTTTCTAAAAACTAAATGAGAAGAAAAAAGTCCTAATAATGCATTACCTGGCGAATAATTTGATTACATATAGCATGAGTTAGATGATTTTTTACCGTATACGAGGAACAACGCACTTGTTTACGTGATTTTGTAAAGAAAAACAAAACAAAGTACGGCAAATGATTTACCGCTGAGATATAATATTGTCAAGCACAACGGTTGATAAACGATGAAAAGTTTTTGCCAACGAAGCGAACACAAAAAAAGAAGAAGAGGAATAAATAAATGCATTTTCAAAGCCTGTACTAGTTGTAAAAGACAAATAATGTACAGTGTAATGTGCCCCGCGACGCGCGAGGCCACTGCTGCGCAGTATTTAAATTTACAATCGACAGATGTATGTGACGTACGAGACGTTTTATTTTAATGTTCCTGTAACGAAAAAAATATGTGCATACACTTTCTGTTCATTCTTTTTTGCTGGTATATCATATGCAACTAAATAATTTTATTCTATATAATCTGGAACAAAAACAATTCATTCCTTGTTTACAATTACTGACCGCAAAACTTAACTTCTATATAGGACTGGATGAATATATGCACTCTGTAAAAGACGAAACAATAAAATGACAGTTTTTACGTTGTCTTCTCTCATTCCCATCAGTGAGACAAGGCGCCTCTGATAACTCGGGAGGGAGAGAGAAGAAAAAATCGTTTTTCGCATTTTCTTCGCACGCGCGCCCATTGTCAATGGCCAGCGTTATGGTACGAGCGAGAGAGAGAGAGAGAGAGAGAGCGAGAGCGAGAACGAGCGAGAGAGAAAGAGGTAGAGAGAAAAAACCCCTTTGGCGGCGTCTAGTATATCCCACGGCACGATGTATACTCCAAGTGTCCTGTAGTAGGCTGCATCTGTTGAAATATGGTTAACACACATGATGTATTCTAACCTGTAACAATAAACATATGAGTAAGCGACGACTGTCTATGTTCTTCATTTTCATTCTATCCTTTATCCCGTAATTAGAATTATTATTTTATTTTAATACTTATTATCCACATTTTTACCATTATGTTTATTTAAAACTTAAATTATTTGTAAAATTTATTTAATATTAATTTAAAAGATAATTCCGTAAAATGAATACAATTCTATAAAATAATGAACAACATTTTAACTAATGCTAATTTCACTATGATTGTTGGAGATAAAAGGAATTAGAACATAATGTGATTTTCTCTTCAAGAATAGATTTATTCACAATCACGAATACATACTTGCGCTAACATTTTCTTAAGCAATAACAAAATATGAATTGATCAATATCTCGCTTAAAAAGAAAATAAAATTTGAGAAAACTTTTCAATTGACTCACGCTTTTCTTCCGATAAATGTTCATTTTTGTAAAGGAACTAAAAGCGGACGCACATCTTAAATAAGTATATATAAACACATATAAAATTTTGTACAATTACAATTTAAAAAAAGATCAACGACGAATAAAATCGGCCTCTTAAAAGTGCATATTTAATGCCAGTATTGTAAATGTAAAAGCGCACATCGGTGTCGTTGCATATTACTTTTGTAGGAATCACGCTTATTGATTCGTGTGTTAAATTGACACCGATGGATCACAGCTCAAAATAGAGTGTATAGGCACGACATAATTCCTTAACACACCGAATAATAGTTAAGCGAAGGCTCTCGTTTCACGAGATCAGCAGTAATCACGTTCATTATCAAAACTTCAGCTGTTATATCTACTGAAAAATTTGTTGTTTCAAGAAAAAATTTTTCATACGGAATTCTTACTTAAATTTGTATGAAGTAATATTGTTGTAAAATTTAAATACAAGTTAAACATTCAATAAATGTAGAATGACAGCCAAAGTTCGAAATGTAAAAATAGTTCATAGAAATATAAATTTTTCAGCAGTGCATTATAGAATAAAAATCTTTAGATGTCAATTTAATACTTATTCATAACAAGTGTCTCATTTGTACCTTATCTAAAAAATTATAAATAATATAAGTAAAAACATCGAGACAACATCTGCTGCAACTAGAATTAAACATTGTTTTGATTATAGTTTTCATTTTTATACAATCCAATCATTTAACTTTTTAAACATTATCTGAAATAAATTTATCTTAACACGAACTTAATTTCCTATATATAATTTCTATCTTTTTTCATTGCAATTGCAAGTTCCGATTCATTCATAGTTTGATGAATAAGATTGCACGGTATGAGGAATCCAACAAATTTATTTTTATAAGTAGCCAATCTAAAGAATGCAAGAAAATTATTATAAGTACATTAGTAACTTATTATAAATCAGTCTAATAGGTAGAAATGTTTTGTGCTAACTATAAGTAATTGTTAGTATCAAAAGATTAAAAAATTTGATTAGTTCGGCTCCTAATTGTATTAGGATAACTGCATTATGCTTGGCTACTTTTAAAAATAAACATACAAGAAGTGTTAAAGTTACAGTTAATTGGACGTTTTCTCTAATGATGTATTCTACGGTTTGCTTAATTATTATCATTATTATCATCTTATTAGAGTTTATTAAGTCATCTGTTAGCTTTGTTTTAGTAACTAGACTAATCCGCTATCTTATTAATATATAAAGATAGAAAATATAAATGATTCTTTATACTTTCACGATTTAGTTACAGTCAGCGAGCACTTGTGCACTCTTTTTAATTGTTACGTTTTCCTTAGTCCAGCGGTAAGTCAACGTCAGGGTTATTCGAGGCTAATTTAACGAGCGTCTTTTTCACTCGAAGAATGGGAAGTCGCGCCGCGGCTTTTGTGTGCCAACATTCTTTCATCATGGCTCCCATCCCTGCTAGCGTCTAAAAAAAGAAATGACAAATTGATAAATTTTTTTTTATTCAAAACTTATGTATATCGTTTATTATTGCCACAATTACGTCTCATAAGTAATAACTTATCGAAAAAACGAATATTATGATTACTTGGAACAACTTGACTTACCGGATCGGAATGCCAGCGATTCGGGATTGGCGGTCGACGCTGATCGGCAACGACCAATTTTCTCATCTCCTCCAAGGTTGGCTCCTGATTACCGCTTACGAGCCATTCAGAATACGGCGCCGCGTAATCCAAGGCGACGCCATTGCTGATACACCTACGACATACCTCCCAGAATACGAGCCCCAAGCTGTATATGTCAGCACGACGGTAACCTTCTAAGCATTGCGGATCGAATCTGCAATAAGCGAAAGGATAAAAGAATGTATATGAGAAGCTGTTTAGAAAAGCATGATTATATTTGTTAATATTTAAAATAATATATGAAAATAAATTAGTAAACTTCTTACACTGAATAAAATTTGAACAATAAATTAGTTTTGTAAAGTTACCATAGGCTGTAAATGATTAATAAATGCCAAATTTTATAAGAAACTTTATAGCACCATATAAAGTATTTATTATGTTATAATTTTGACTCAACTTATTTCTTAGTATACTAGAAATACTTGCACTAGATATACTAGAAACTTATTTAAATAATATTAATCTAATAGTTTACTAGATTTTTTATTTAATTCGGGATTTTTTTTAACAGCAGTTACTAATTTTTTTAACTAAAAAAAAATACGATTATCACAATAACTACTTACGTTTGCTCTAATAATTCTGGGCTCATGTAACGCTTAGATAATGTTTTCATATCAAATTTATCAGAAGCGAGCCTGTCCTGAGTAATAGCATGAGCCAGATCGGCAATAACACAAGCTCCATTGTTCTTTACAAGAATATTTTTGGACTTAAGGTTGCGATGGGCCATTGCAGGTTTACCTCGGGTTCCATGGATCTCTGTGTGTAAATATAAAAGACCATTGGCAACACTAAGGCATATGTTGAACATCTGATGGTGATTAAGTGACTGAGGTAACTATTAAAAAAATACATATTTTAATTTATCGTTTAAAGGCACAATTTTTATAAAGTAAAATGTTGCATATAAATTACATCTACAATTATTATTAATGTTATACTAATAAAAAATAATTATTTGCGGAACAAGTGAATAGGAATATTTTGTTCCAATATTTAAATACAAGTATGAAAATAAAAATCACGATAGATACGATTTTTGCAAGTCAATTTTTCATGTATGAAATCGAATGAGAACTTCAAAATATTAAGATGAATGCCAAATTGTAAATATCAGTATTATGAACTCTCTAATTATTATTGATAACAAAAAAACAATTTTATATTATACTTCTTCACATCATGAAATTATACTCATACTTAGATATTAGATATAGTTTATATTATAAGAGGCTGGAATTCGATGCTAGTTGGTGCATTTATTTTCCAAATCCACTTCGTTACAACGTATAACTTTATTATAAATTAACCTCTGACTTGTATGCGTGTCCACTAAAAAATTTATATTTAAAGAAATAATTTCTGAGGCCATAAAAAAAGACCTTCACCTACCCCAACGAGATAGTTATACAATGATCCAAGAGGATGATAATGCGTAACGAGCCAGAGTTGAGTGCAGCTGGCGCGACTGGTCATGTCGCTGCCCACATAACCGAGGATGTTGTCGTGGCGCGACGGCAACAGCTGTGAGTAAACCTCGGTTTCGCGGGTCCAAAGGGCCTCGTCACGCGAGAAATAGATCTTCACGGCAACGTTTTCACCGTGCCAGATGCCACGCCAGACTTCACGACCGAAGCTGCCACCGCCACCGCCGTTGCTCAGACACGCGGCTAATGCCACTTGTTTAGCGAGGGTGCGCTGAACGAGGAGAGGTAGACCCGAGCCTGAGCCGCTCGTGAGACTCTGGCCCTCGAGATATTCCTGTGAAATGAAAATAAGGATATAGTATAATGTTTTCAAGATAATAAGTTTCTGTGAAAATTACTGTGTATTAGCTTAAAACCGAAAATAAATCAATTAAGAGAATTTCAAACGCCCCTGTGAAAATAAGTAAATGAAAAACCGTTGAGGTATATTTTACTATGACTACAGTTAACAATATCAATCAAAATTGGTATTTGTCAAAAGTGGCATTGGTACGGGAAAGAGTAGTTTTACATTATAAAACCAGTATTTTTCTTAAATTCTATCAACGAAACTTTATATACTATATACACCCTTCAATTCTTATGAAATTTCATTTCCATAAATAATAAATTGGTTTAGTTTTAAACCATTAAAAAAAATAATTATATTTTTGTAATTCTCTTTGCGCGTACTTTTAAAAGAGTTAGCAAACCTAATTACATTTTAGTTATGAAATAAAAGTAATTTTTCAAATTAAAGGTATTTTACAAAAAATCGAACTTGTTATTTTCAGATAACTGCAGATATTATACACTCATGTTGAAAACTCAAAGTACCTTTAAAGTACTATCGCCAGCAGCAGTCGCCCGAAGTTCATGGGAGTAACTTGAGGTACCGCCTGGAACCGACGTAGGGGAGGAAAAGGCGAGCATCGACGGTTCCATTCCCGATTCAATAAGCTTTTTGGAACGTCTCGGCGTTGTGGAACGACTCCGCCGACTCCTCGTGCTCCGATAGTACAGGAATATCCCGCAGGCGATGAGTCCGAAGACAAACAGTGGTAACAGCACTGCTAATGCGACCTTCGTTGTACTAGACATCCCCGATCCATCTGCAAAATCATCATGACTATATCATCAAAACTGTCCAATATATTATTACCTGATAATATAAAGAAAGAGATTAGAACAAAAGTGTTCATTTTTGTAAATACAATTGAAAAAGATCAGTAAAAACGTAACGAGTTTTACATGATCATACAACTGAAATTTCGTTTACACCTTCATCGATAAAATAAACCATCAACGGCGTGAAATTCGAATCATTACTCTTACATAAACTCCAACGAATTGAGTGCAATTTACCTGACGAGGGATCGGGCAGCAATGGGAAAGGCCCATCGTTGCACAGATCCTCCTGGCAGCACTCGGTGTGAAATTGAGCAGCACTGCCGGCTCGCACGCTGGTCGTGTTGCCCGACTGCAGGTGCTTGTTACAGTAGAGCGGTACCTGGTCGCGGTTGGCGATGCAGCCTCTTCCCCCACGCGTCCTACCGACCGTTTCGCGAACCGTCGACTTCCAGCACTGTGGAGAAACAAAGCGATTAGAAAAGTCGATGCAAAATAAAATTAGCTGATAATTTGATGGTATATTTACCAGTATAGCGTCATCGCAGATCAACGGGGTTTTGTCGACGGAGGCCTCGCAGTCGTCGCCGTCGCACATGTAACACTTGAGCTTCTTTGGCATTGTACTCTTAATCTGTGTCTACACGATTTGGATTTACAATGCGTCGAACTTTTCGTGTTTCTTTTCTGAAAATAAAGTCATTTGGTTTTAATTTTTGAAAGTACCGTCGTAGAAAATTAAACAATTTTGTTGGTTAACGTGTAATCAAATGGAAACATTTTGGCCAAAATCAACATATTTAAACCTTATTAAAAGTATCGAAAATTATAATCAAATGTTCCAATATTGACAATAGAATATGTTCTTATGAACGAAAATTAAATATTTATCTTTAACATCGAAATAATAGCAGTGTTACTTTTTTAACTCCAAAATTAATCAACAATTAGCCAATATATCGTTAACGTTTCTATCAGGGTATGTACAAGAGAAATAATTTTATTAGCGCGTGTTTTTCGTGGCTAGAAATTGGATAGAACGTATGTATAGCGAAAGTAAACTTTAGATTCTTATGAATTTAATAATTTATGGAACTCAGAGTGTCTTGATAGATAAATGTGATCAATATTAACGCGAATCTACGTCCCTGCATAGTAATTAATTTTATGTGTAACAAAAGTTTCATTTATTTGATTAGATTTTATTTCTATTGTTTGCTCTTTATTCACATATATATGAGTGACAAAATTTGAAAATTCGTACGAAATCAGAAAACAAAAACTCATTAAAATAATAACAATTAAATAAAAAAAATACAATATTGTTTAATGACAAAGTAGACTTTTACAATCTTTTATAAGATCCATAAACGTGTAAAAGAAAACTTCCTTTGCACTTGATAATTCATTTGAAAAATAAAAAAAGAAAATTTTATTGCCCTTCTGATTAAAGACGGGAGAATTTTCCATTAAGAAATATAGAGCTGCTGGCAAAGTTGTTCCGGACTATCGACCGTCTGGAATTTCTTCGCGGGCAGAGCGTCGTTCTTGTCTTTTTCTGTCGCTCCGGGCGGTACCGTACGAAGGTTTTCTCAGTAGATGAGGTGTAATTACGACTTTGAAATTTTTCCTGACTTTCCACTGTGTATTAATGAGACGATTATGTAGATCGAAACTTTGTGAAGTCAAAAACAAATGCTTTGCTTTATTTCTTTTGCACTATTCAGTACTATTTGCTATTCAAACTGGATTTTTTAATTTGATCGTAAGTGTTGTATGGATGGTATGGAATTTATTGTTTAAATTTTTGTCTCATAGTAAAGAAATTTTACAGAAAGTCTTATATGAAAGTCATATTAAACATTAGGTATTACATACAGCTTTAATAAAACCTATAATAATAGTCTGTATGAGTTATATAACATGAATAATTTTTTATTTTGTAAATGCAAACTATTGTAACTACGTGTTACAAAGTTTAACATTGTTCAATGTTGGTTTTGATTCATGATTATCCTAGTCATTTTCATATCTTAAACACAAAAGTTGTATATATTAAAAAATTCTGAATAATTAACACAATGTGAAAAAATTAAGAAATCAACTTTAATATTAATTTTTTAAAAATTAAGTTCAATTCAAAACAAATTTATAGTCTTTGATTGTATCAATGTTTTTAAAGATACGTATATGGCAATGATTATCTATTTTTGCATACTCTATTAGATTTGATATTATGAAGATCACTTTTATCAATGATAAGAGGTTATCGTTTGAATCATGAATGTGATATTGATATAATAAATTATAAGTGTTTCTTACAAAATTTAATTATCATTGAATCTATTATAATTTACAAGTTTTTGATCTATTTTTAGCTTCATATGATATTATTCAGCTAAAAAATAATATATTAATTTACCAAATCTAATAGGTAATCTAATAAGAATAATAAAATAACTAAAAGTTCAAATAAAAAATTTGCAAAGCACAATAACGAGCTTCGAAGTAAATTTTTTAAATTAAAATATAGGCTTTGTGTATAAATAGTTCATACATTGATACAATCATTATTACATTTATTAATACACATCTTGATTACAAAATATTATTTATTAATTGAAATCTGGTTTGTAGATTTACATTTTCTGTATATGTAATATAAGAACCTTTTTATAAATTTAATGTAACTGACGTTCCACAGTTTCTATTTTTCAAAATAAAACTTCTAATTTCATCAATAATAATATATTTGTGTAATACTTTTTTCGTACTATAAGACACGCATTTGACAGCCCTATAGCTGTTATGACAAACATGTTTTGTGTGTAGTTTGCATATCATAATAATCGTAGCATTGATTATTGTTAAAACTAAAATAATTATTGTATTTATAAATTTTACCATAAATCTTATGATATTAAAATATCTTATAAATGATTCCGCTGTTACGCAAAAGAATAAACATAGTTATTTTATTATATATATATATATATATATATGTATCAAACGTAACTTCTGTAAATTTGTTAACCTCTTTAGTGCTAATGACCTAAAAATTAGTCAAATCAAGTATTTAAAAGTGTTTGATAACTGAAAGATTATATTCTGCAATAATATTTTATTGTTCACATTATTGACAGCATTTTTGACACAAAAGTTTTTTTTTTCTATCGCTCAAAGATTTAATTCACCAAAATATCAAATTTTATAATATTACTTTACCACTATTAGATATAATTTACAATAATGCTTGGGAAACTTTGAGAATTATTGTTCAAACGCAGAATTTTGGAGTAAACCAACTTTTATTAATTAAAAAAGATCAAAATAGAAAAAAAAAACTAATTTTATAATTTTAAAGATTTATCTCACATCGGTACTTATAAATCATTTTTGAGAATTAATTTCCATCAACCTTTAAACTTTCAAATGACATTTCACGACAGCTGCACGAAGGCGGCAAATTCGAACAATCGCGCTAGTTGCGCGCGCAACGACAACAAAGCGAGAAAAAAGCGCATCTTGCTCGACGCCGCGCGGCTCTTCTGCACCTCTTTTCACCGTAAATCTTTACTCCGATTCGCCCCAAATTACCTCGATGAACAAAACGCTCTCAAAGCCTTTCGTCTTCCTAAGGATCTTTCATGGTGCCGGCGCTGCGGCAGCGCATCCAAGAACCCGACGATTTGCACCACCTCCTCTGCCTGAATAAGAGATACGCGGGCTCGCCTCAGTCGTAAACATCGAGACAGCACAGCTGCAAGCGGTCACTTTTCACCACCATTTTTTCACACTCGCGCTACACAATGCACTAGTACTTCACTGGACGGATTCCGACGTAATTTCGTCCTCAGCATGTTACAGAAGCTGAGGCTGAGATGATTCCGCGCAAGGAGACGTCGCTTCGCGTGCCTTCAGCGGTCGGCCATGTTTACAACAGCTGGGGCGGCCAACGCGGTGCGATGCTGCTGCTACAGTGCTATAGCTATAGCTACATAGAGTATAGAGTCGCAATCTCGGAGTCGCCCGTCTGGCGCGACGCATGCTGCACTGGTGTAGGTGTGTGGGTGTGAGAGCCCGGCGCCAACCAGCGATGTGACTAGGCGTACGGTGGACCCCGTGCAGTATGGCAAACGTACCGGTTGTGGAACGGGGCCCTGTTAGTGGAACAGCTAAAAAATCATATAATCTATGCAACTGCGTAGAATAACAAAAATTAAATGTGTTTCAGAATTATTTTTATTTACTTCAGTAACTTTCCACAATAAATATATTTTTAGACATATATTTAGCATTTAAAAAAAAGATTTAATCGCTTATGTTTGTATCATTGTCTAAAACTTATAGGTTATGTTTCTTGCATATTTCATATGACAAAAACTTTATAAGTTACATTAATTATATTACTTACGATATAGTGTAGATTATAAAGAAATATAATATCAGGCTTCTTCTATACTTGCCTTCGGAGCGCTCCCGCGTTCCTTGATATTCCATTAATAGGGGCAATACTTAAATAACTGTATCAAGTATGAATCATCTTTTTTTAATGTGAAAACTAAAATAATTCCTCAAATACATAATTAGAAAAACCAAATCTAGTATCCAACAGCCTTTTTTTTAACTACAACACATAAAAGCAACTTGTTTCAATGTATCGCTAAAATAATCAAATGCTTGAAAGACTATTCCACAATACGGACATTTTGACAAATGTCTTATGTTATTATTATAAATAACAATTACTATAAATCGAATTTTGTATTAATTAAGCTCCACTTTATCAACAAATGTAAAAAATTTGTATATTATTTTAATTTATTTTAATATAAGAAAAACTGATATCATTTCTGAAAAACGTTCCACAACCGGTACGTTAATTACCTTATGCAAATATATTTATGATATGTACTTATTTGGAAACATATATTTTTTATTCTTTTTTTATTTTTTTATTAAACTTTCATTATTATAAAATAGGTATTACAGCAATACCTAAAGTTGTTATACGATATGTAAAAATAATAGAATTCAGAAATCTTCAAAGATTCAAATAAAATAACGTAAGCATTTGTTTCGATAGTAGTATCTAAATCATTGTTCATTTTCCTTATCACTCTTTTATGTAACTCGTATATAAGTGCAATCGATGTTTGCACATTTTTAGCGTATTTGTCTTGACATAGAACACTAGCGCCAAAAGCAATTTTAAACTCTTTCACGGTGATGCGAGTCGAAACTAACTATATAGTACTTCTATACATTACAAAAATAAGTATAAAAATAGCAGTATTTGTATCACTATTTTAATGTCGATATGTAATTATCCAACAAATTAATTATCAGATAAGAAACGTTTATAGTGCTAATATTGTTTTAAAAGGAATTAAAAATTAAATTAAGAAATTAAAAGGAATACTGCAGTTAAATAAATTATTCAAAATTAAGTACATAATAACGTTAAATAGTGTAAATATGACTTAATGATAAAATTTTAGTTATTTAAAAATAGAACTTCATTTTATAGAAACTAAGTATACTTACTGTATACTTAGTTTCTATCAGCTTAAGGTGGTTTCATCGACTTTACTTAAAAATATAGATTATCATCAAACTTTGGAAAAATATAGCTAAAATCGTCAAATTTCGATTGCCGTAAAGAAAAACTGGGGTCAACATCCAAACTAGAAAGAAAATTGCATTGACTTTATGGGAATTTGATAGGAAATAAAAGATCAATCATTTATTTTAAGTAATAGAAAGTATATTTTAAGTAAAAAAGTAAATGGTTATGGAATTTGAAACAGCGATTCTGACGGTATAACAAAAATACAGACAAACATGCAATTTAGAGAAAAAATAACTGTCAAAGTACGGAAAAGTATACTTTTTGGGGACGTTTCTTATGGGGTGAAAATTATTATATGTTTTACTATTGATGATATTCTGTTATAAGTTGGACAGGTACAAATTATTTGCAGTTATAAATAGGTTTAAATTTAAAGCTTAAAATTTGATATGATGTAATACCCATCAACGCTGGAGTCATGTGGATTATTGTGTTACAATCTATTTCAAAAGTTTTTCACTAATAAATAACTAAATAATATAGATTTTTATGTAATTAGAGTGTAAATTAGTATTAGGAGAAAACCCATCAGAATTTTCCTGCCATTTTTCTGAAAATAATAGTTAAATTGCCAGAAACAATACACAGTCTATTTCAGTGTGAATCACAATATTTCTGACAATAAGGAATTGCGGGATCATGTAAAGTCCAAAATCAATCCAATTTTATTTTTTGATAATAAAAGAAAAAATAATCAGTAAAACAGGTTTGACATGCACTCCTTCCGAAATTTTTTTTTGAGTATTTTATTTGTGTTTTCAGAAGATATGTTTGCAGATTTACTTAATTGTAGTTTACATGGTGTAAATTTTCTGCAATTCTACCATTAAGTCATTCATCTTCCACTTCTATATGAATTTGCTTCGAGAGTGCTGCTAATAAGTTGATTGCGTAATGCCTTTACTATAATTTTGTTGCAATTCTGCTGCACGCGTGAGTGCAAAATATCATAATTAATCCTTGAAATGCAATTTAATCTCTAGACTACTGGGATTTGTGATGTTAAACCACCCTTTAAAAGTGACCAAAAATATAGCATGTAATATATATATGTATATATATATATATACACACGCACACGCACACGTACACGCACACACACACACACACACAGAGTGTGTCAGAAGTCCCGGGATGGCACGATAACTCGGCGGGAATGCATTTTCGGAAAAAATATTTCAGGAAAAAGTTTTTTGTGTTTTTTTTCAATCATGGTCAAGGTCAAATTTTGAGGTCACCGTCAGGAAAAATTCTAAAACTTTTACCTGAAACATTTTTTTATCGTGCCATCCCGGGACTTTTGACACACCATATATATATATATATATATATATATATAAAAATAAGCTTTCCGACAGGCTTTAGTAAAGAAAAATTTCGGATTAAATTTTAAAATAAGTTTTATATGAGCTCGATATAGAAGTTTTGAGGAGTAATGAATACGATGGTAGTATCCAATTTTGAAAATTACTACTTCTATCACATTTTTTCAACAAAAAACGGTAAAATATTTTGGTTTCTCAACTCTCTTTTCATGTTCCTCAAATTTAACGACGTTGGTGTAGAATCCATGTATAAATGATCCCTAGTCGTAGCGAGTATATTTGGGCATACAATACATATGATTGTTACAGTAAAAATTATTTACCTTTAGAGCCGATTTATCGGCTTTCTGGCAGTCGAAAGGTTAAGAGGACGCTGGATACCGACGTCATCTTAACTACTGCATGTATGCCGTAATTCTATACTGGATATATCTACTGCCACAACTGTCAGTCTAACAGAAATGTAGTAGAATGGCAAAGTAGACCGCGCACGTGCTGTGCAAAGTTAATTGTGTCAAAGTGTGCTACCAAATTTACATAAGTTTATGTATTTTATAATAAAAAGAACATGTATAAATTAAAGAAATACTGATCAAGTGAAAGAAAGAAGATAAAAAAACTCTCCTTATACCACAATATAGGTGTATTAATTGTATTAGACTTATATTTATGCTATATATCAAGAATAATAACGCTAGTCTTCTCTGACTTTAATATCTTGTAAATACAGCATCAAAGTTGATTTTTGTAAACGTTATTAAAAATATTCAAAGAAATCGCTATATCGCAAATTCCAACTTTTTAGAAATTGTATTGGCCACAATAGTACTGGTATTATTGAATAGTAAAGAAACATATAAAATGTTTGTTACTCATCTTATTTGCAGTTACAAATTGAGTTTTAAAAATGAATCTATTATACCGCGGAATTCGTATATATATTAGTTATTGATAAACTTCTTTAATAAAGTAAAAATATGATCATTATACTAATTAGATTAAGAGTGTTAACAACGAAAAACTATGTTAAGATATACTTACATTTCTTGCAGTTAAAAGAACGAATATAATAATTTAAAGGGCTCGATACTATAATACAATCTTTTGTTTCTTGTATGTCTATGTAAGTATGGAATAATTTTAGCTAAAAAAATATTGAAAATGCAATGAATTTAAAGAGGATACCAATTTATGTCAAATACAACACCCATTTTTTCAAATAAATCCTTAAAATTGCTTAAAGTACACTGAACTTGTGATAACCACTTATCAGTTTCAAGTTTAACATTCGACGGTCTTTGTAGTTGCATGTACAGTCTTTTGGTCGCTATAATATTTAGTAGAAATAATAAAACATATATTTAGGTTTTATTAAAATTTTAATGATATAAATTCCACTTACCACACGTTCCGATTTTTATTTGACAGCACATTGTAAAAATCGTTACAGAATCTTTTATTTTACCAAGGAATTCAAAAACCTCTAGATTCGGTAAACACGCTAAAATTTTTCTTAAATGATTGTCAAGTGCTTCTCTGTGGTTCCACAAGTTTAGATGCAATTGAACTACAATCGTAAAATTAAATCTTGCAAGTTAATATGCAAATTAAGCTTCTTTTCTTCAAAATCTCTTACCTAAGCCTCTGTTATACCACAAATACACAATCCTCAATGTACAATCTATCATACAAGGTTTGTGGTGAAGTAGTTTAACGCCGTTTGATAAAACAATAGTATGCATAGGTATACTTTGAGTTAAAAATTTCTTTTGCTGATCATATTCAACAACGCCAACTAAACAAAAATCATTTTAAAAATTTTGAATATTTTTTCGTATTCTATGTAAAAATATTACTTTAAGTAATGTAGTGTAATGATCTAGAAAACTTAAAAAATGTAAAATTATATAATAAATTATGTTGGGATCATTATTTCATTATATTAAACCAGATGAGATTCAATAAAATGCATTAATTACTATACTAATTTTTGTTATACATATAAAAAAAATGATTATTAATCGAAAATATAGCTTTGCTTACGTAATAATATTTGAACTTTTAATTTGGGAGCCCACTTCCGAGCTTCATTCCATGCAAAATCAGGTATTGTCACCGTGTTCTCACGCCCCCTTCCATTAACTGTTTCTGGTATTTCTTCTTCCAAGCAAAGAAGCTGCAATCTTTTCCAATTTTTTTGCAACTGTCTAGTATAAATCAAAAGCATTCATGAAGAAATCCTTACATTACAGATTTGAAACTTATTTTCGATAATTCTCGTATATGTATAATTACATTATGAAATTACAAAAATAATTAAAATATTTTTACTTTGACAAGAGTATCAGAATATCTCCATCTTCTGTAGCAATATAAGAATAGTTCACCGATATTGTTTCAAGAAAATGTAATCGTGTTATTGCCCACGACCAATGGTAGTTATGTGTTAAATTCTTCTGAGAAGAAAAATTTTTTATAGACGGCTTTCTTTCTGGTAATGAATATTCATTTCTTCTGAAAAGCCGCCAAATATGAAGAAATTTTATACTTTTTCCGGAATTTGAAAGCGCTGACAATATCTCATATCCTTCAGCTCGTAATAATTTAAGGCCTTCTAAGCAAACAATCTCTAGTTCTGATTGGTTTCTGAAATTATATTTCGGTTAGTAGAATGTTCAAAGATTTTAGAAGATTATTGTTTAAAATATTTCAATATTCGAACTCGAAGGTAAAAGATTCAACGAACAATAACACATTATAGATTTATTAATAACCTTATTAAATTTGCGGTCCTACGAACAAAAAGATTCCTTTTTAGGATATCAAACTGCTGCAAGTTTATCAATCGATCCGATATTAAAATGTGTTTTAACGGTACGTTTTGAATGAGATTCCTATTAAATTTCACATTATATTGTCATCTTATCATAATATTGTCTACTTTTCAATGCATAGTTTTTACTTTAAGAGTGTTGAGCCTAGTATAAATTTGATATCTCGCTCGTAATATTCATCATGCTGTCCTTTAGATGAGTAAATATGCCAATAAATCCTTGACTAAAAATAATCATTGTTATTATACACGAAACTTGGTAATGAATAATACATTATTTAAAATAGTATATAGTTATATGATACATACGTCATCAGTTAATAAAGCAATATCAGGTAGTGATTTAGGAAGTAAGACGTCCTGACAATGTCTTGTAAGTTTCCAGTGCCGACGAGGTTTCTCGGTTAACCATTTTAACTTTGTTAAATTTTCATTTTCCAATTCTTCTTGTATTTTTATGGATAAATTTAACATTGTATATGAAGGTACCTATAAATTTAAAATAAGCTATTGAATTGGAATCATAAAGTGATTTGTTGTGACTGTAATTGTTTGATAATTTGGAGGTTATTCGGAAATATAATATAGCATATGTTAAATTTCGAATTTATATTGTTTTATTTAAATAAAGTTAACTTTCAGTCGTAAACATAAAAATCAAGTATTTCTAAGAAACTTGAAATTGTGTATTTAAGTTAAAATTTATACTTACAAGAAAGATAATTTTTCTCAAACATTTTAAGGTGTTTCCTTCGACAAACTGTTTAATATAATCATATGTTTTTATTAACTACAAAAATATAAATGTGTTTGTTTTCCTTAAAATTTTTTTATGAAGAAATATTATAATGATTATATGTGAGAAAAATCTATACCTTAATATATGACTTATATTTTCCGTACGATTTACATTAATAATAAGAGCTATTATGTCACTCTTATGGTCTAGGGATGACAAAATCAAGAATAAATTTTCGCTGACATAAGAAAAAAATTTACTTTTAGATATGGTATATAATCTTGCGCATAATAAATATAAGTTGCAGCAAGTATGAAATAGTATGGTAAAGTAACAAACATTGAAGAATATTTTAGATTTATAATGAAATTTCTGTTGGACTAAATATTTAAAACACGAATTTCTAATATATACATACGTAGAAATAGTGCCCTTTTGTGAATACAATAAAAAAGATTCTTGTTATACCTTTATCTTTCGAACAAATGGAAATATGATCATCATCTGTAAAATAGTACCTCAGTTTAATTGAAATTTTCCATGTACACTAGCAAGACACAAAAGTAAAATGACAAAATTATATCAAGTCGCAATGTTATATAAATATTTATTTTCCTAAATATTACAACGAAATACAAAATATAAACCAAAGAAGTACAAATAATTTTATAAATAACTGCAGTAACAGCCGTAAAATTAATTGATAAATAGTTAATAATATATTTTTAATCCCTCTATCATACAAATATTTAAGACACAAAATTAATATTAAAAGGAAATATCACTTACAATTCACACCACACGGAAATTTTAAATAAGTTAGTAAAATATTTATATATTTATCTTGAAAAATTGTACCAGCAACATTACTTTTTACACTTAGCAAAAACCATCAACACAAAACAAACGTTTCTTTCTTTGTTGTTTTTCAGGCTATAGTTACGTCCGTACATTTTTACGTATGCAAATTGTTCTGCGACATTCAACCCCCGCTGCGTGCTGTTGTGAAAATACTGAGCTATTATTATAATGGGCTTTATTACGACCATTTTCATTTTCAATGCGCGCGAAAGAAATCAACAACACCTGTCATTCTAACTAACAGCTGAGGTACAGGTCAGGAAGGAAAAGGAGCGAGACAACAATGAAATTATCGATGGAACTACAAAAGTTTGACAGCGTCTACGATGACTTTTATTTTCAAATAAATAAGACGTTGCAGATAATGACGGGACTGTGGCCCTACAGGCCACGCTCTAAGAACGCACCGCAGCGTTTTACCGTTTACACGTTTCTTCTCGCCATGGTGATACCGCAAGTAAGTTTTGGTTTAATACTCTGGTATTATTATTTATTAAATTGTAAAAATATATTGAATGTCTGTAATTGTTCTTAATAAAACTCAACGAAAAAATATTTGTTTAATAGAACTGGGCTATAGTATTTCATAACTCATTTCGTTTCTCTTCTTGCATACAATTATATTTATTTAAATATAATGAGTTTAACGATAAACTATTACCTTATTAACTACAATTAACATATGTGCATCTCTCCAGAAAAGTGGAAACAACTGGGGTCATAAAACGTAATAAAATTTTTAATATCTCTATTTTCATTTTCGTATTTTAGAAAGTTCCGTATACGATATTTCTAAGTCAAATAGTTGGCATTTGAAAAATAGCATTTTTTGGCAATAAATGACTTATTACGTTTTTACGCTGATTTTACGTATTTTGTCCGCCAAAAACGCTTGCCATTTATCTAGACTGGTGGAATATTTTTCCCGTATTTCTGATGGTACTAGGGTCCACAAAAATGCGGTGCCGTAGGTGTGCCTCAAAAAAAATTTTTATTACGTTTTATGACCCCAGTTGTTTCCACTTTTCTGGAGAGATGCACATAATATGTATATTATACGCTCCTTTTCCACACTCAAGTTATTGGTGAACGAAGCGAATCATTTGTTTCTATAATAGAAAAACGAAGCGAACAAGGTCCTCTTATAGTGTGTGTTTTTATTTATTATATTTTTGTTAATGAATATAACAATTATTCATGACATTGTAAATACATTATAATAAAAAAAATTATTGTAGATAAATGGCGCAAGAATGTGGTATGGGCGTAATGCAGATATATTTATAGAAAACATTGCTGGTATTATTTACGTTTCAGCAGTTTTTTTAAAATATTGGACTATGGCTTTCTGCGAAAAAGACGTACGTTTGAACATTTTCAATGGCATTTAATTATATACATGAAAATTAAAAATGTCTTTTTTTTCATATTTTGAAGATTTTGAAAGTTTACAATAAGGTTGCAAATAATTGGATGATGATAACAGACCCTCAAGAACGATTAATAATGATTGACTACGCTAAGCAAGGAAGATTCAAAACAATTGGCTATATTGGTGCGATTGTTTGGGTATATATATATGCATTTCAAACATTTATTATACTATTTATTTGCGTGAATTATTCAACATGATATAATATACTATACTAAACTTCAAAGCCTTAATGTGTAGTACTTTATAATCATTCAATGACTCAGTTTTGAGTTTCGAAACTGTACAAAAAGAAATAGTCCAATTACAAAATCAAAAGTGCACTTTTATAAGTTTTACAATACTCTAATGATCTTTAGAAAGTTCAAGTTGGCATATTAATTTGTTATATCGTAAATTTAAAAAAAATTTTTCATTGTTACTTTAAAATTTTATTTAAAGCTTACGAAAGAAGAACATTATATTTTTACTTAAGAGGATCCCTTTCTACTATACCATAGCTCCAATGTTTTTAATGAAATACTTATTGCTATAAAGGTTTCTTAAATTCTGTAAGTAGACGCACAAAAAACTTATTATCCACACACAGGCAAATTTTCAGACAAATCCATTGAGATATAAAGACGTTATTTAAAAAATTGCAACGTCACTCAATATCAGTGAATCATGAGTACTCTCATTTAGGTTTTACGATATTTTACTGCTGTATAAAAAGTATAGAAGTTTTAAGGGTATACCTTATACTAACAGAGGTCTGAGCCGTACTGAATACAGTGTATTTCATTAAATATTTATTTTATTAGCTTTATTACTTAAATTCTAAGAGCTGACCCACATAATTGAGACAGTGAATTAGATAATGTTTATAATTACTCGTGATTATGTATAATTTAAGACAATGTGAAGTCCAAAATCAACTCACTTTTATTATTTAATAAATTAACTTTCTATTAGTACTGCCATAAGGTAGGTGTATTTAAAAAAAAAATTTGATCAAGATGATAAAAATAGAAATTTCTACTTATCGATGTACAGTGTTTTTAATTAAATAATTTCTAAAAAAATTTTTGGGAAAACATAATTATCACACCCTCCATATATATGTAAATACTTAAAACTTTTTTGAGAGATTCTATTAGTATTTTCATAGCACTTCTTTATGAATTTCAAATGTTTGAAACTTACTCTGTGGATAGTGTTACGTGTGGATACACAAACGAATATAAAAGAACGAAATAAGCAAGGAATCCGATTACAATATATGACGCCGATTAGCAAAAAGCCAAATGGTGACGGTCGTGGCTGAGTGGTCAGAGTATTTGATTTGCAAATTAACGAATCCATACGTAACAATAGTAAAACAAATTACAAAAAATATTTATTATATGTATATCATAATTTAATGCAACTACTATTTACTTTTATCAAAATCTTTTGTCGATATTTTAAAAGCTACTCATATTAACAATAATTAATCGTTTTTAGCGTATATGGTAGTTGCCACTTTTGCGTTTTGCATGTTTCCAATGTTTCCAATTTTTCTTGATATACTGATGCCGTTAAATGAAACACGTGAAAAATTAATGATTATTAAAGGCGAATACTTCATAGATCAGCAAAAATATTACTACCATATAAGTCTCTACGCTCTCTTCTGCAGTGTTGCAAGCGTGGTGGTATTTACTAGTATTGACACCACATACACAATTGTAGTACATCAGAATCTTGCTATCTTTACCATTGTTAAGTGAGTTAAAAGTACTATTTCTTTCGAAATATAATTCATAAATGAGAAAGTAAAATATTCAGACAATTGTAATGACTTGTAGGCATCGTTTGCAAGTATCAACCGCGAGTCATAATCCGAAGAATGATAGTAGCTATAAAATGATAACTAGAGCTATAGATTTGCACAAAGATGCTTTACAGTTGAGTCATAAACTTTGTTTTAATATAATCAAAATTTTTGTATTTTAGCATAGTGTTTGTAAAAAGATTGAATATTAATTAATGATTTTGAGTTTATAGGTTTATCAAACTCATCGATTCTTCATACTCTCTATGCTTTCTCGTGTTGATAGGTATGAGTATCCTGATTATTAGTGTTGCTGCAGTCGTTGTAAGTACTGCTTCATTTATAATTATGATAAAGAAAATATTTAATTTACATTAACCACTTGCAAGAAAATTTTGATTTTTTTCTTCATATTGTGCAATTGTTATCGTTTTATTAGTTGATGAGTGCTAAAACTTTCTTCGATATCGTGCGATTTATCCTGTTCGAAATTGGCCTTATGATTCACCTATTTTACATTACCTGGCCAGGGCAAAAAGTCATGGACCACACTTCAGATTTATTCGTATATGTGTTAGTGTTTTTTTGTATAATACCAGTAAAAAAGTATGTCAGCAATCTAACATAAACAAATTTTTATTAGATATGCTAATGAATGGTATAATATTACGGAGAAAGGAAAGAAATTACTTAAATTTATGATGCTGAAATGTTTGAAACCTTGCATTTTATCAGCTGGAGGATTGTACATAATGAATTTTGAAAATTATGGAATTGTAATTTTAAAATTCACAACTGTTTCAATATTGCAATAATACATTGATAAATGATTAATCATCTTTCAATTTCTAGGTATTGAAAACAGCCATGTCATACATCACAGTTTTTGCTTCCATTAAAGGATAAGAATTTAAAAAAATGCGGTACAAGAGTGAATATTTTTAGAAATTGTTAAAATTTACTGATATATTTATTGAATATATTTATTACTGAATGTTATATAATTGAATAATAAATAAACCAGTTAGCATCAATACCAAAATGAGATTGGTTAATTGAATTTTTTCAATTGCAAATTGAAAAATGTCTGTATGGATTCGAGATCCAATTAGCCAAAACATATTACAGAGAAATTTTACATGAATGATACAGAATTTATGACGTAAGCGCAATGAGAGAGAGAGAGAGATAGAGAAAGAGATCGAGAGAGAGATAGATAGAGAGAGAGAGAGAGAGAGAGAGAGAGAGAGTGAGAGAGAAAGAGAGCGAAAGAGATCGAGTGAGAGAGAGAAAGAGATCGAGTGAGAGAGAGAGAGAGAGAGAGAGAGAGAGAGAGAGAGAGAGAGAGAGAGAGAGAGTTAAGGATCACAAGAAATCAAAGCTGGGACCTTGGATTAGTAGAATCGGCGATTCACTACAGAAAAATTCCAGAGCAAGAAGGAACCACTATAGAACTGATCAGCTAACTACTATTTCATGAGGCAATACACGTATATCTGAGTAGTAAAGTATCTAGGTAATTATTGATTGATTCACTATTACTTAATCTTTTTGTCAACAAAATTTTTGATAAGTCATAACTTGTCCTAAATATGTTAACAAAAAATCTCAATGAATGACAATAACAATCGTATGTTTCTTGTATATTTCAATAAGCTACTGTTCTGTTAGAGTAGAGAACTTGTCTGTAAAAAGTTTCCACACGAAGCATACCCGAGGTCGCGGGATCGAACATACGAACAATCAAAACATTTACAGTATCCATATATATAT
>JAYJLV010095607.1:0-12605 GCA_036873485.1 Torymus texanus | reverse complement strand
TGTGTGATATATATATATATATATATATATATATATATATATATATATATCTCTATTGAAAGATATAAATATTGGTATAATTGTGTATATATCTAAGGAGAACATGTGTAAATCGGAGAGAGATACCGCGCGGCAAAGTCGGCGTTAAATCTGTCCTATCAGCGCGCGGCTCTTTTGTCGCGCAAGCCACTCGAGTCGATCGTGTATAATAATAATGTCAACTCTAATTGAAACACCGGGCCGCGCGCGTACAAGACTAACGACACGATGACAAGGTCGATATCTGCACTTTCCTTCTATCGCGCGGCTCTCTCTCTCTCTCTCTCTCTCTCTCTCTCTACGAGAAAGAAAAAAAACGCACACACGCGCGGCCGCGAGATAAGACGGCTGCGACGACGGTGAACGCACGTAAAAAAAAGAGAAGAATGTCGCGCCGAATCCGAGAGAGGATCGAAAGGCGTGGCGGCCGGAAATAAAAAGAGCACGTGAGGTGGTGGGTCGGGCCAAAGGAAAGCCGAAAAAGGGCGGAAAGTCTATAGAGAAAGAGTGCGTGTACAGATATCGACGCGGCAGGGAAAAATAATAGGTAAAAAGCGAGCGCGCGGAGCGATGGAAGACTGTGAAACTTCCACGAAGGCCTTCGGTTATCAAGAAGTGCGGGATTAGCGAGTCGCGCTTTGATGTAAGCCGCCGGCCACCTTATCTAATCACGATGCTGCCTCTCTCTCGCGTGCGTCCTTTTCTCCTCGCTTTTTCGTTCTCCTCTTTCTTAGCTGCGGGATCGCGCTCGTCATAAACTCGTTCCGATGCCTGTGCGTGTGCACGCATGTGCGTTACGTTATGTGCGTACATGTGGCAATCGAGCAATTGTCTCACGCGCGATCGAGTCAAAAAGAAACATGGCCGAAATTTCTTCGGCCCGAAACCGCCAACTCTTATTGTCGCATTAAAATACAGCGGAGAGACAATGCGAATTATTATATTTTTTTTCTCTTTTTATCCGCGCGGCTATATAATCTCCGACGTGTCTGCCAATCGCACAAAGAACCGCAAAAGGAGCATACACGTGTATATGTATAATTAGGCAACGTATGTGTGTTTGTTTTCGCGCGTTCGCGAGATATAATTGGCGTTATCGTCCAGATACGCACGCGACGACGGCGGTGCGGTTACGAGAGACGCGACGGAAAACGAAGAAACGAGCGATGTGACGGTACGTAGCTTATCTCTCTCGTACTTTGCGTTGTGCTGCGCGCGCGTCCTCCTTCGAGGATCTCCGATGCCGTGCGATTGTCTTACCGCTACCTTATCAGATGCGCTTGATTTTTTTTCGTGCATTTCGTAATTGCGCTCCCCTTCTTCTCACTGCGACCAACGGGAAAAATATTCCAGCCAATTGCGACACGAGACACATTCGAGTTGGATTTTTCACTCGAAAGTTTTGGAGCAAGCGTATTTAACTAAGAGAACCGATCTATCTTTCTATGGGAGATTCGGAGGCTTCTTTTATCTATAATGGAATGGCTATATATAGTTTTGAACGATTGACTGGGATTGAGACGTTGCCTGCAGCGGCAGCATGATATGCCCGACGTGTTGGAAAGGATGATCGTAAAGTGGGCCTCATCGCTGCTCGTTTAACTGAATAATTAATTATAATGTGCTTTTTATGTTTGTGTTTTAGGTAAGACGAGGACTAAAGATAAATATCGAGTGGTGTACACTGAACACCAACGATTGGAGCTGGAAAAAGAGTTTTACTCCAGCAAGTACATCACAATCCGACGCAAGGCCGAGCTTGCAACAAGCCTCTCCTTGAGCGAGCGTCAAGTAAGTTACATCGTCCATCATTCCTCCTCACTCTTTTTCCGCATTTACACTGCAGAGAAGACAAATAAAAGGCTTAAATGGACTAATTTTTCTAAACGGTGCTGTCCTTTTCGCTTGTCCACAGGTAAAGATCTGGTTCCAGAACCGCCGTGCAAAGGACCGTAAACAAAGCAAGAAACGCAGCGAGTTGGAACAGCAGGCCTTGGCCGCACACCAACTGCAGCAGCAGCAGCAACAGCAGCAGCAGCAGCAACAACAGCAGCAGCAACAGCAGCAACAACAGCAGCGTGACATCAAGCCAATCGTCGACATGCATGGCCTGGCCAATCACCAATCCCAGGCGACCGCTGCCGCCGTTGCCGCCGCCGCTGCAGCCAGCCACGTGCCTCCCATTACCGGCATGGCGAACCTCAATCTAGGCGGCATGAACGCCATGCTCAGCGGCCTCGTGCCCAGCGCACCGGGGTCCTCGCTTATGGGGCACCATCATCATCACCACCATCACCAGGCGGCCGCCGCTGCAGCCGCTCATCACGCGCTCCTCGCCGCCAGCGCTGCGGGACATCCCCATCAGGCCCACTCCGTCCTTGGTATGTGACCGGCTAAGCCCGCGACGCCACTGCAGCCGCAGCAGCAGTGAGTGACCTGCCGACAACTCGGTTGTGGCGAATGTATAAGGAGGTCGGTGAATGTTAGGACGATGGAACGTAAAGATAAGAAAAAAGAAGAAGCAGATAGAAAATGGGGGAAGAGATAACTGATGACAATGCGAATACAAATATTATACGATGAGCTTGCTATTATTAACAAGTCGACCCTGATGGGATAGTGAGAATATGCGAAGAAGAATGAATGTGTGTTAGTATTATTATATATTTTATATAATTACCGCGGTTGTCGCTATTTTATTTTCTCATTCGATGAAAATAGCTCAGATCTAATGCGTGTGCTGAAAATAGTTTCGAATATTCAGTCCAATAATTGCATGTAATTTTGGTAGAGTATTCATTGATCATTAGCTTTCAATTTACGTATGACCATTTTTATCGCACGCCACTACGTATTATAGATTTCAGAAAGCTGCAGAAAATCGATTTCTAGACACGTGCAAAATATAGGGACAGAATTTTTTGTTTATTTTTTTCCAAAGGAAAATCAAAGTTTATTTTACAGTTTAATTAGCTAAATGCCGCTATTGGAGAGGCGAACAAAATGTAATGCACATGATAATAATTATACGAATATACCTTAAAAATTAATGTTATTTTCGTTAATTATTATAATCATGGCGGATTAATTTTTAATGGCGCTGGATCATTGTCAATTCAAGAATATTAAAATTCAGGGAAAAAATATTAAATAGATCGCCTGAAAATTATCGAAATCGAAATAATTGCATTGAAAAGCTTTCATTTTGTACATAACAAATATATGGCTGTCGTGGATTCAACGGCAGAGAATAAAATAATATGTAAGTTTAAGATCACCTAAGGATTCATCTTAATTATGAAGTTTCAAAACCAACTAATTTTATAACTATTGCAAATTTTATTTTTATATTTTAACGAAACTGTTAAGGAAATTTGAAAAGATTTTTAATATAGTGGTGCAGTGATATTAGAACCATTTTTTATTTAAATAAAGAGATTGGTTTATATTTCAGATGTGTTGTTTTATTACGTTTTATACAGACAAAGAGTAAAAAGTATTTATGTCAACTATTTTTTTAGTAAAATTTATTGTGAAATAATCAACATTATTTACAAAAACATTGATAATATTCCAGAATTCAATAACATTTTATTTCTAAAAAATTTTGAATTGTAAATTGTCTTTTTAACTATAAATATACTTTCAAATTAATTAAAATCATGCTGATGGTTAAAAAGTATACAGCAACATAGAATTTTGAGCGAAGGTGTAATTTAATGATATAGGCAAACATTTCGTGTCTAGCCTTGCAAATTGCATCTGAAACAAGAACTCAACAAATTGTTTGATATTCATAATAGGATTTTTTCTGCTGGTCAACAACAAAATGAAAGTCTTTCCTCAACATTTGAAATTTGTTTGAGTAAATTATTGTACCAATAGCATAACAAAGAAGATCATTGTGTCGAATATTTATTACTAAAAAGGCATTCTTATTTAACTTCTCGGATAACAAAAGTAATTTATTTAATTAATGTTGCTTGTTTCAGTTTTAACTTAAAAAATATTGTTTTTTATTAATGTTGTTCATAATGCAGATTTTTAAAAAATCATGTTAAAAATCATTATCCCAGTTGCAAAATAATTTTGGAAACTCTTTTCAGATAATTTCACGTTAATGGAAATGATTTTCCAGTATCTTTAATTATTTAGGTTTATTATTCTTGCTAACTCTATCAATTTTACGATTATTAGATAAGGTTTTCGATTTGTAGTTATTCTAACTGGAAATTCAACCGATTTTTTGTCTAGAACAGATTTTACATTCAAGAAAGAAACGAACGTAATATATATTTTAATTCTTTTATGTGAATTCTAGTCTGCTCAGAACGAAAAAGACGTACTATATAATTTCATGAAAAACTACTATTTTCGTAAAATTTTTTTTATAACATTCATTTTGTTTAAGTGAGATATCGATTGGTCTTTGTATGTTTCTCTCTTCAAGAGAAAAGGTAATTTTCAAGTTTACAGTGGCCAAGGAAAGAGACAATGATTTCCCCACGGGAATATAGAGGATGTTCAACTCTCGAAAAAGTTTAACTGAACTCGCGTAGGAGAAAACAAAGATCGAAGAGAAAAAGACATTTTGTATAATGTTTTGAGTTATTCGACTATATTTTCAGATGATAATGTCAAGATTTAGAATATGTAATTAGAATGAAAATCTTGAAAAAATGAAATGTGAATATTAGGTTGAGTATTGTAAAAAGTTTGAGTTTTACGATTAAATGATAAAATTACTAAGGTGTGAAGGCGATCCATTTTCCACGAATTTTTGTGTTTAGTTAGTAAGAAATATGGAAACGATGTACCAAGAGATGATTATAAAGATATTGGTCGTCATTATTACAAGGATCAAGTACATATGTGGATGTGGTATTAATTATAGCCAATAAATCAATATGATGCCTTCATTATTTACAGTAAATATATCAAAAACTGAAGCTGAGTGTTAATTGTATATATTTAAGAAATGATATATTATCATATAGGCATAAACTATTAACTTTAGACGTAGAATCTGAATTATACGTAATTTACCTTTGATATTACTTTGGTTTATTGAAAATAATATTATGAATAGAAGCGTGTTGTTGTTGTTATAAGACTTTCTAAGGTCTGGAGTCGTTAGATTGTCTCTTAGTTAATGCATTCATTTAACTGATTCTTGTAAATAATAAATATTTTTAAATGATTTAGTGTAAGAAAAGGCTCACGATTCAAACAAGTATTAAACTTAATAATTATATAAGTTTATTTCTGTAAGAAATTGCTTTCGTGGTTGTTAAGCTATTTCTGTTTGTACAATATACGTTTACAAGTTGCATTGTGATTTTGTATAAAATTTTCAATTATTATAATGTTTAAGAAATCGCTTACAGAAGCCAACTAATTTTTTTCATACACGGAGAGAAATTTATTTGTAAACTTTACTTCTTTATAAGAAAATTTACTATTTTTGTAGTAGCGCTGGGACACACTCGACATGGGGGATTTTTACTGTTTTAAATAGTAATTTTAAGATTTTCATAACAAATTTTACTTTTTAAATATTAATTTTTATCATTTTTGTAGCAAATTTTACTATTTGAAATAGTACTTTTTCTGATTGCTGCAAAAATAATAAAAAGTACTATTTCAAATAGTAAAATTTGCTATAAAACTAAGAAAAATTACTATTTAAAGCAGTAAAAATCCCCCATGTCTAGTATGTCCCAGCGCTACTATAAAAATAGTAAATTTTCTTTAAAAAAAAGTAAAGTTTACACATAAATTTTTCTCCGTGTAGCTTAAACTGCAACTAGTGAACTATATTAACTATAATTTTACAAATATACGTAACGAACGCCTGAAACTATTTCAATTGGAACTATTTGATTGAATGATATGCGTGCCTTGATAATTCTTTTGATATTAAGATTTTTTATTATGCAGTATACAATATATATATAAATTGCAACAAAATAGTTACGCAATATGCATACTATCGATTTTAAGCTGCATTAAAAACCGCAAAAATTTCAAAATGTCTATCAGAATCTATGGATAAAAAAATGACATACCTAATAAGTTACTGAACTCGTACAATGAAAATAAATATTATAGTATAATCCTAAAAGAAATAGAAATTAAATTCAACACCAATAAAGAAAATGAAGTCCAGAAAATCATTTGTTCGTCTTTTTTATTTACAAAAAAATCTACCTTGTAATTTCTACTTTCTTCCATGCTGCCAACATAAACATATAAGCGTTAAAATAATTTCGTGAAACAATTCATTAAATAAACAATGACATTAAAACATCCGTAGAAGGATACGAAAATAAGCGCACGGCTGGATATAATAGTCAGAGAGAGAAATTTACATGGGTGCACTTGTTATAATGTGCGCGGACTTGCAATTAGCCGTCCTCTCGTCCCATGAGCAAAACTCGCGAGGGCGCGCGTAAATACACGCGGGGCCTTGCATTCTCGTTCTCTGGCCGTATAATGCTTTTTATGTAGTCGGCCGTGAATCCTGCACGGCGCTGGTCCGCAGCGGCGAACAACGAGTCCCCGGGGGGTCCTCGACTTAACTGCCAGATCGATGTGTATACGAGCTTTCTCTCGTCGCCACCTCCTCCCCCATTGCCGAAAGCCACCCCACACAGAACGCAATTCCGTCTCGCCTTCTTTACTGATCTGTGGCGCTCTCTCTCTCTCTCTCTCTCTCTCTCTCTCTGTCGCTGACTCTGCGCGAGCGTGTATGTGTAGAAGGGAGGAAAAAGCCACATCTATTTGACGTGATTTCGAGGATAGCTCTGACAGCTCCTGGCACGTAGCGACGTTGCTGTCATATTTAATGACGTGGCTTTTCTACGTAAATGATCTGCAAATTTTACAATGCTGATGGGAATCGAGTGAAAAAATCACTCATGCGCTGTGCCGATGTGGGACGCTTTCTTAAGGACACGGTCAACGAATCTACCTGTCATCATTTTAATAGATAAAACATTATTCTTATGTGATTCTAAGACGCATTTGATGAGATGTACAACAATTTTATTCATAAAAATTTGCTTATTGAAGTATCATCAATTTATTGTGAAAATGTTTCTTATGCGATTTTAGAAATAATTATGAAATTAATTTATTAATAGAAGTGGTTTGTGACGCTTACGAACAATTTCACGTCAGACTTTAATCATTTTTTTACTTACTTCCAATCATAGAAGAAAGGCGATGAGCCGAGAATCGTATACGAAATAAACTTTTTCATAAAAAATTTTTTTATTTTGTAGAATTACTACGCCTATCATATAAATTTCAAGAAAGAGTAAATAGAGTAGATTTAAAAACACTTAACTTCATAGAGTGTTATTGCTAAATTGTACTGAATATATTATAAATAAAATAGTTGGCAAAACTAAAAAGTGAACGAGAATAATATAATGCATGACAAAGGTATGTTGGGAGGTGTATTGACAACTTAACTTTGTTAAATATTTGAAAAGCAAGATATTATTAATTATTAAACTTAAAAATTGATGGTTTCCATTCAGCCTTCTGACCTAGCGCGTATCCATATCCACACCTTCATTCTTCCTTTTTCTATTATTTACACATGACTTTATTTTTCTTGTAGACCTTTTTCTTTCATAATCTTTTTTCTTACTTCATCCATCCCTCATTCACCCAGGGTAGTTTCTGTGGGGCGAGGAAAACCTTCAGAGCAAATCACGTGGGATAGATCCTAATTAGAAAAATCCGCCTCGGGATGATCTGTGTATTGGAATAATTCAGTTTCGATGTCTAGATCACATTCCGTAAGCTTAGACACCAAAACTGTATTTATCAACACCTCCCACACAATTCAGCAAAAGGCAATTCAACACCTAATCGATTACAGGGACCATACTGACCTCGCCCAATATTGCGCTTAACTTCAGTAATCGACCGAGGTGACAACTGCGATATCTGCCAAACTGTCGGTAGTAACATATTAACTAATTTATCCCAGTATAGCTACATAAAAAGTTTAATAGAGTACCATTTATCATTTTGAATGGTTAAAATATACTATAAACCACAAAATAAAGTACGAACTCTAAAGGAAATTGAAATCAGCATCTTTATAAAATTTTGTATAATGACTAGAATTAAGAGATGGTATTTAAATTTTTAATATATTAAGTATATATCGTCGCTTCCTACGAAGACTAGCACATCTTAACTTTCCCGCGAAGACTATAGCACATTTCGCAGCTCCTATAATTTTAGAAAATTTCTGAAAATCAAAGGGTATGTAAGAATATTTGCGTATAAAAAAATCTTAATGTGTCTAATTAACATGTATATATATGTTCCCATTGATTTTGTTAAACAAGATTCTAAGTGAATAACTGAAATCAATTAATTTATTAAAATAAATCATTTTTTTATTATTCACTTTGAATCTTGTTTTAAAAAATCGATGGGTACCAATATACAATTAATTAGAAACAGTAAGACTTTTTTTGTACACAAATATTCTTATATATCCTTTGATTTTCATAAATTTTATAAAATTAGAAGTGCGAAATGTGCGGGGGAATCTGAAATGTGCTAGTCTTGGCGGGGAAGTTGAGATGTGCTACAGTCTTCGTTGGGAGCGACGATATATTGACGTTCCGTATGAAGAAAAGCACACCTCGCGTTTCTTTATGGAGATTCCCTCTATAAAAAAATGCATCCTCGAGATGGTCAGCGCCACGTTGGACGTCATGTCGATTTTCTCGAAAATCTTGAAATAATCTCGAATTCTAGTAATATAGAAAAAAATGAGTTGTACTTTTGTTCGTACGGGACGTCGATATACTATCATGATTTTGTATAGGTTATGTTACTTTCGTAATGCAGGATCTAAAAAGAAATAAAAAATAATATATGTGTATAATAACCATTCTGACTAGAGAAGTAGAGTATCGGTGATACTCTCATAAAACTGCACAGTAATTATAAAAAAATTCTACAAATTTTTCAGACGCAAATGCTTTATTTATTCAGCAAGATTTTCTGAATGGAATGCATGATATGCCCTGTTAACAAAAGAAAAGAGGTAATTGTAACTAATTCAGTCATATACCTAACTTCTAAAGAAGCAGATTTTTTCTAAATGTGTTGTAGAAACATACAAGTTACCTTACTAATATATGAAAAAAATATTGACTATTTTATATGCTTGATAAAGCGAAGTTATGCAAACTAATATACTGTTTTATACTTCATTAATTATATTATACACAACTTATTCATACACAAGATGAAAATGTATATTTTTGAATTTGATATTTTATACAATTCCTTATTTTGTTAATTCAAGAATACCATATAATGAGTTTTTCTTTATTTTTTTTTAATATATAAAAATATAAATAGAAAACATGAATTCGATAACTGGTTATAAACGCGCATTCAAGGGTAATTTAATAAAATATTTAATTATCCAACTCTCTTTTTTCTATATTCATTGTCATAACGATGAAAATGTTGTTTACCATTTTATAACTAAGAAAATCGAATAACTATTTTTCTTAACTCAGGCATGAAATAGGCATGAAATTCAGTAAATGTCGATTACTGAAGGGTTGGGCCAGAAATAAAATACACTCTTGTAAATAAAAGAAATTGGAGGTGATTTATTTAGTTCAATTAAGTACGTTCGTATTCAAATACATGGAGCCAAAACTTGTCCAGTGCTCTCGGGCACAGTTTGTGCACGTCTAACTTGTCCCCGCTTCGCGTGTCGCCTCGTTCATTCTCTTCTGTGAAAGTAGGAGAGAAAATTTCGCATTTCGAGCGTATTTTGTGTAAGTGGTGAGAAATATCCATTTCTCACGTTTTTTAGGTGAGAAATAAAAATTTCAACTGCGTTATATACGACTCGAAATACCCAATCCTCTTTCCGACTCACAACATAAAAAAGGCCCTTTCCTGCCTTCGTTAAAAAAAATACGGTGTGTAACACAGGAAGAAAAGCTATTTCAGACTCGGGCGAGGTGTTTTCACTAGAAATAGCTCATTTTCGCCCCTTGTTGCACAATGTACTATTTATTCTTTCCAATTTCTTTTGAATGTACAAGAATAATTGCTAACTAGGCTCCTAGTCTTGAAAAATACCTCTTATTAAAACGGTAATCCTTAAATTTTAATAGGCTTAAATATCCTTTTAAACAAAGAAAATCTAACTAGAGAAAATAAGCTTTCTTTTACTTCTTTAAGAATTAAAAAATGTTGATTCTTTCCAAAGTTACGAAAGTGTAAGATTGAGCCAAGAAAGTGCAAAAAATATGCACGCAGTTGAACTTAGACATTAAATAGTACATTTTCTTGATTCAACTTTACACTTTCATAACTTCGAAAGGAATCAACATTTTTTAAAAACGTAAATGAAAACTCATTTTCTCTAGTTTGATTTTTTCTTTTTTAAAGTATATTTAAGCCTCTTCAAAGTAAAAGGATTATCGTTTTAAGTAGTAGTACTTTTCGACTCGCTTCGCTCGTGCAAAATGTCACATGAGCGAAATACTCGACTTACGCACTAGTTTCGAACAGCATTTTATACCACGAGCGCCGAAAAATCATACCAAAGTTGTGATTTTGAGGTTAGAGTGGTATAAAGGTATTTTTCAAGACTGTTTTCAAAATAAAAATAAAAGTATCCAGAACTTCAGTTTTTTTAAGCGTTACGGTCTCATATTGCAGCTTTCTTCAAATTTCTACATCAAAAAACAAATTTCAAAATTTGAGCAAAATCACTAACCTGCAGGTAGAACACTCTCCTAGTAAGTGTGTATCTCTAAACTGATACATCTGTTATATACATATTTTCTTTTTTCTACATTCCATACCCAGGTACCACTATGCAGGGTTTTCACGTGGGGGCGTCCCCACCACCTTGGCGTGGGTGCGTTTAGTCCTAATAAACACCCTTCCCGATACCTCAACGCTATTCCTGCATTCGTCCAGGGTTCACGTTTGTGCACTTCTCCTGTGGTATGGGGAAACCTCAATGCCGAGGGAAAATCCACACCAGGTACATCGGGCAGAGGAGTCAAACTTGAGAATGTTAGAGAAAACAAGCTCAAGTTATCCTCCACTTCCTGCCGACTGAACATCATTAATGTTCTCTCTGTCGGTACGGCAGAGCGGTAACGATCCGAGTGTCAAAATCTGCCTATTTTGTTACTTGGATGTTCACTCTGTCTGTTTTTTATATATAAATTGTATATAAAAAGCATAGGTTCAGTCACGCAGCGCCACATAAGTACACCTTCATTCTAGTCAATAGTAAAGTATTGAAAGAAAAATGTTAAAATGAAAAATGTTAAACTAACAAGCTAAATAGAAATTTAATGAAAATTTTTTATTATTTGTATATTACTTAAAATTGTTTTAGAAGAATTATTAAATATTGTATTACAAACGTGAGAATTAAAGTGATGGGAAAGAAACTTCGAATACTTAAGAGTCATACACAATTTCTTTTATTTTTATGTATTTATCACTAAAATTATCGCAATATAATCATAATAAGTGGACAAGTCAAATAGTATTATTTCAGTGAAAACCCGTGTCTTATCTTGTAAAAAATCAGTATGCCATATAACGAGATACATTCCCTGCTAGAAATCTTAACCATATTCTAGTTATAAATTGTCTAATTTTAAGAATATCGTTAATTATTAGCCAGAAATTAGCTATAAATCCCGGTAAAAACGTCACATTTTTAGCCAGAAATCTAGCTAAATTATGCTTAAGCTCTTGTTTTCTGCTTTTAAGTGTTAGAACACATCGATTGCGTACTCTGTATTCCCGGTAGCCGATGACAGAGTCTAGGTGGTGCGCACTGTACGTTTTTGCGTTTAGATTTCCGAACCCATCGAGTACGTGGTCTAGGTTGCTGATGACGAAGTGTAGCTGGCGCTCCGTGGCTTTTTTACGTCTGGATGTCGAAACGCATACCGAATATCTAGACTATAAATTCGATGATTTCCAATGCCCCTAGAAGCAAAAATCTAAGGAGCGCACAACCTAGATGCTATCATCGGCTACCCTACGAACTCGTAGACCACGCAGTCGATGTTTTCCAACACCTATAGAGGTAAAATGAACATCGGCATCGGCTACCCTGAACTTGTATACAGACTATGCATTCAATGTATTATAACACTTAGAGGCAGAAAACTACGGAGCGCACTAGCTACACATCGTCATCGGCTACCTCGAAGACCTAGACCGCGTACTCTATGGGCCTGGAAATTTAAATGCAAAAACCTATACGGTGCGTACCACATTGTGGAAAAAAATACTGGATTCTCAAAAATCTCGAAAATTTGTCTTCATTAATTTATAGCTAACGAATATCTCTATTCGAATGTTAAAGAAATTAATAATAATTTAGCTATAATATAGTTAACAAATTAGTTTATTTATAGCTAAGAAAAATAGCTAATTTATAGCAGCTTAAGGTGGAGCTCTACCTTTTTTGCTAAATTTTTTTCATTACTACTTATTTAATCAAAATTTTTATATCATATTTG
>JAYJLV010095596.1:0-12609 GCA_036873485.1 Torymus texanus | reverse complement strand
TACGAACTTGTATCATTACATTTAGACAATATTATATTTTTAATGAATAAAAAAATGTTAACGTATCAAACTTGTTTACACTTACCTTTCTCACTCCTATTCTAGAGCACCTCTTAGTCTTAAAAATTTAATATTATAAAATATTATAAATTTTAGTTTAATCAAATATCAAAATATTGCGACACATGCATCGGTAAGCGCTTACCGATCGTGGGGGTGCTATAGCTCAAGAGTACGTTTGTCTGCACGATCGCACAGTTTGCCCGGGGCAGCGAGTCGTGTTGGACAGGGAATCCCTGCTCCGCGCGGCTCCCGTAAGTATAGCGAGCGCTCTCTCTATCACACACACACACACACACACACACACGTGTGGCATCGTGAGGTTGATAAGCTATCCCCACCACCGACGGGCATGGAGGGATAATGCTTCCCCCACCCCTCAGGTGGTTAGTGGTGGGGGTTCTCTCTTAATTGCATTGTGGCCCATAGGCTGGCCAGCTATTCCCACCGCCGATCATTGTAGGGGGTGTGGAGGGGGCATTATAGGGGTATATATAATGCTTCCCTCCCCCTCCCTCAGGTGATCGGTGGTGGGGGTTTGTTGTGACGGCCCATGGTGCCACAATAACTACTAGTGCCGTTAGCGGCTCTGTAACGGTAGCAAAGTCCTTAACCTTCTGACAGCCGGAATGACGCCATATGACATCATTCCATGATCGGCCCACATATACTATTACTTAAGAAACATTTATATGGTAAATTTCGAGAAAGTTACACTTTCTCAGTAGGAAAAATGCCGGCTGTCAGAAGGTTAAGGAACTTCCAATACCACGACGCCATGCACATGAATCGCCGCAGTTGCTTTAGATTCTTCGACGCGGGGAAGTTGATTATCGGCTCTATCTTGTCAGGATCGGACTGAAATCCGTCGCCATTGACGAGTACACCGAGATACTTCACTTCGGTCTGCCCGAAAACGCTTTACTCTAGGTAGATCGTCAAATCGACCACCTTAATCCTCTTAAATACGAGCGCGAGCCACTTGAGCTGCTGCTCGTACGCTTCTGTGGCGATAATATATTTTTTCCTGTGGGGTTGTTTTTACAATGATCTGTTTTCTCTTCTAATAATCCAATTTCATCTTGTAGAATGCTTACCATCTATTTTTATAGAGTGTTCTGTACTTCTAGTATATCTATTTCACTTTCTTCATCTGTGACTGTCGAGCTTAATCTTACCACTGTTTTGTTGTGTAATTCCTGTAGTAAATCTTCTCTTATTTCTTCTGATTTCTTTAATTTAATTTGTGCAATTATACATTTTGCTACATCTTTGAGCACGTGTTCTTCTGGAGATTTTGAGGTTATGTCTCTGAGAACGTGGTCTGGACATATTAATCGATGTTCATCTACATACTTAGCGTTTCTTATTCTATCAAAGTCACTCTTGTAATACGCACTTGCACAGATAACACAAATCACAATTTTCACTAGTTTCTTTGGGTGTAGCTTGTAGTACGTTTGAGCGAGTTTATCAGATGGATCTGGCTCATCCGGCGCCATGGCGCTGAAATATCTTATATCATACCATTTATAGGTATAGTCAGGTATCCTAGTCAATCTAATATCTAGTCTTTTATATCATTCTACTTCATTTCTAATCTGTCATATCACTATTTTAAGTTTTTGACTTACTGGTCAGTATTATATAGCTTTAAGTTTAGACTGTGATATTTTATATAACAGTACTATTTGACGCAACTGAATTTAGTCATTGACTATGTTACTGAATGTATTAGGTATTGGAACATTGTATTTCTAAAAGTATTTTTAAGTCTGATTGTGCTATTTTATATGCTTATATTTTTACTTGTAAACTATCTTTTTACAATAAATGAAATACTATACTATACTGTACTATAATAATATCGTCTAGGTACGAGAAGGCATAAGGTTCGAGCTCCAGGCCAGTCACTTTGTCTACGAGCCGCTCTAACGTCACATCCGCGTACGATGGGTCGTAGGGCATCCGCGTGAATTGGAAAAACCCTAGCCCTGGTACGGTGAAGGCTGTCAGCTCCCGTGACTCCAGGGAGAGCTAAATTTGGTGGTAGGCCGAGATAAGATCGAGCGTCGATATGTATTTCGCGCACTTCAACAATCAAAATACGATCAGCCCTGCCATTCCAAATGTGCAGGGAAAAGGCTGAACAGCCCGTACGTTCTATGTCGCTAAACGAAGTAGTAGAAAACGTTGCCAAACCAACAGCTGATGGCATTCGAAAAACCGAATGCAAAAGCTGATCCGACTAAAGGCACGGTGAGGAATGCACAAGCCGTGCTTTCTCATATGAAGCACAGCATGCTAAATAAAACAAACATGTCGGAACACCCCAAGGGTACTTCAACCCCTGCCACCTCTCCCAGCAAGACCTGTTTTTCCTTTGTCTGCCTCTGTTTCTGCCTCTGTATCCATTTCAGAGTCAGCAGTTCAATCAGCTGCCAAGCAGAGATCATCGACGGTGATGTTGACAGAACCAGGAGCCCCATCGATGGATCGGGCAGAGATCTCGCAAGGACATGTGAGAGAAGGGGATGAGCTTTCTGTCAGTAAGATTGCAGTTTCCCAGGCGTCTTTTCCACAACTTGATCTGACGGGCAAGTTCTGCGTATATAGTGCTACACCGATAAGTTCTGATTTAATCGCAAAGCGAGTAGAAAATTTAACAGGAGTAACCAACGTGCTGATTACGGTCAGCACGTTGGACCTCCTATTCTAGCGCTTTGATTCGCTCGAGAGGCAGCTTGATGAACTAAAGTCACGCGATTTTCGAGGCCCCGCATCGTCAACTGTCTCTGCTGCGCCAGTGGAAATTAACACAACGGACAACGGGGAGTTAACGGCGAGAATCCTGGCTCACGAGAAATTTGTTTTAGACCACGAGAAATTATTTTTAGACCATAATTACACTCTTAAGGAAGTAAATAACAGATGTAGGTTACTTCTTGAGGATAATACCGCCTTCAAAGAAGTGCTAGACAAAATGCAGGATTTTGCGAACTTTTCGAGTGCATGCCGGAAATTAACACATGACAGTGGATCAACTGGGCTAAGGAATCCTGATAAGGCCGGTCATGAAGAACAAAATTACAATATTAAGAACAACGATAATTTTAATAACAATACGAATGATAATCGTGACTGTGTTCAGTGCAGGAATATAGGTAATCTGTATGATAGAAACAAGCTTGGCACGTCGGTTACAGGAGTAGGGGATAGTGAGGGTGATTTTGCGCAGGAGATTATTGTGTCTAACTTTTACGAGGGCTCTGATAAAGAAAACTTAAACGTGATGCACGCTGGCCTATCTACTATTCTGCCGACCATTATGAAAAACGACATTTTAGCCATACGCTTGCTTTCCTCAAGCAGACAAATCCCGGCGGGTTCTGTAAGATTCAATTCCAGTAGAAGTCGTTGTCCGTGGATAGTTAGACTCGCTGATCGACCATTAGTCAAAGAGATCGTGTATACAAAACATAAATTTACTCGCTACTGTACAAGAGACATTAATTTCTCAGGGCGTAGGCAGGAAATGGTCGATAATATAAGTGACAGTAAAATTTTCGTAAATGAAATGCTAAGCAAGAATAAGTTTGTTCAATACAGAAATTTGAAGGCAGTTTCCCAAGGACTGTAATTCAAATAATTCTGGCACAGAGGAGGTCGTTTCCTGGCCAAGCTGCGAGATGGGGAGATGGCACAGCCGATTACAACTGGGGCCAGATCTGCAAGCAATCGCAACGTCATATGGGGTTGATAAGTGTAAGAGGATTGTTTCTAATAAAATCCAAGGGGACAAAGTACTCAGCAAAAAAGTTAATACAGATCCATCAAGCGGTATGAGTATTAACGCGACTCAATAACTAGATGGTGGTAGCACGAGTGAGGTACGTTGTTTAGGACTCAAAGTAGGATTCTTTAACGCGAACTCTTTAAAAAGACATATGACTACCTCCCGTCAATTCCTACTCTCTAATCCCTCATACCATATTTTCGGGATTGCTGAGTCGCGTCTAGGGCCCAGTGTGGGAGATGATTGCGTTCATATCGACGGTTATTCCACAATTAGGCAGAATAGGAACATGCAAAGGGGAGGAGTTCTGCTGTACGTAAATAATATGTACAAGGCAAAAATATTATGTACGTCGTCAACCTTGTCGGACGAAGGTAAACCAAATACTCCAGAGTACATAATGTGTAGTTTGCAGTATGGCTCCTCGCCTCCCGTGTTCGTGGCAGTCATTTATAGGCAGCCAGATGTTGATCTCATCAATTTCAATCTTGCTGATGTTCTAGAACGGCATTCTGTAGACTATACGCATAAAATAATCATGGGTGACTTGAACGCAAATATACTGGTAACAACCCCTGAAACGACCTTCATAAAACATTCTGCTTGTGAACTCAACCTACATCTCGTTGAGTATGGCGCAACTAATCATTAAAACGGGAAGTCTCATACATGGATCGATTTAATCTTCATTGATGATGATAACGTACTTCTTGATTCAACGAATATGGAGGCGACCTATCGCAACAGTCATAACATAATTGATGTAGTTATTGACATTCCAATGTCTCAGAAGCAAACTCTTGAGAGTTTTACGTACCGTAATTTTAAAGCGATTTGGCAAGAGGAGCTTCATTCATATTTAAATGACTGCGATTGGTCAATTGTCAATTGCATAGACATTGACGTTGACGCCCGCTTAGAACATCTAAATGCGAATATCTTTAAAGCACTGGGTGTATTAGCTCCCATTAAAGAATTCCGGTCGAATAAAAATAATCAACCACCATGTGTTGACGCGGAGCTTCGAGAACTGTACCGTAAGTGGCTGGCTATACGACGAAGATATCATTGAACGCGAAATCATAATCTTTGGAAGGAATGTCAAACTTTAAGACTTTTAGCAGAACAGCGCTCAATAAAAGCACGCGATATTTTTCTTCAGAATAAAATATCCGAGGCACTTGACAGTGGGAAGGACATATGGAAGGAGTTAAAAAATTAGGTCTACTACCACAAACTCAGGCTAGGGAGGAACTCCATGGGTTCTCTCCAAAAGAACTAAATGCTCACTTTGCGGGAGTCTCGATCTCGATCGAAGAATGCGAGGATGATTTAAATGAAGTTATGACAAGAGCACGTGATGAAGGCTTATCCTTCAGTAAAGTTACTTTTCCAGATGTGGTTCTAGCTGTTACACATTTCTCCTCGCAGTCTAAGGGGGAGGACGGGATACAAAGTGTGATAGCAAAGGCCCTTCCATATATTGGTCATCATCTTGTCGATATTTTGAATACTTCCCTTTCGAATGGAATCTTTCCCAAGTCGTGGAAGAAGGCTCACCTAGTGCCGCTAAAAAAGACAACAATACCATCGACTGTGACAAACTTTCGTCCGATTGCCCTTTTGAGTTTTCTATCCAAAGCCCTCGAAAAGATTATACATGATCAGATTTCATCTTTTTTACCTTCGAAGATAATTCTCGATCCTCTCCAATCAGGGTTTCGACCATGTCACAACACGCCCACCATACTAATAAAACTAACCATAAGGGCTGGCATAGATAATAAAAAATAAGTCCTGACCGTTCTCTTACTATTTGATTTCAGTCAGGCGTTCGACACCATATCGCCAACAAAATTATTACAAAAATTGATCAGAATGGACTTTTTCAAAAGAGTGGTCATATAGATAAAGACATATATAGCATGGGGCCCCTTTCGTTCAGTTTGTAGAGTCTCCTTTTTGAACGCGCCTCTCCGGTAAGCTTCGAGGCATAGGTATAGGCGGAGCGAATTGAGCGCGCTACGAATTGACTTGGTTGAAGCTTCTTCATCCCCTCCAACATCATCTTCGTGAAGCGCTCCAGTGTTTCCTCACCTGAAGCTTAAGACGCGGGCTTGGGAGGCGGCGGAGACGATGTCTCGACAGAAGCTATCTTCTCTCGCAGCTTCTTCCGATTCTGCGGGTTATACACCCACTGTGGGTAGACATACGACTCTGGCGGGGGCGGGTGTTTGTAGAGCTTCTCTGCGTCCAGAGATAGCTCTGCTTTAACATCGAGTTCGAGTAAATTCTCGATATCCTTGAAATCGCTCCTGCGCACCGTTTGTTGCAGTCTGGGCCTCAGATTCCGGTGCAGTAGGCCCAGTTTCATTTCTAGGTGTTGCGGCGGCTCCATCTTCTTCATCAGTGCCTCCAGGCACGTGATGTAGCCGCGCACTGACTCGTCCGGCCCTTGCGTGCGCGCCGCAACCTCTTGCGTAAGTCACTGTTGAAAGCAGCTATTCACATCGTACCAGTTCTGTGCCTTGTCGCAAAATTCTCTATGGTTCCTAAACAACGTGGCAGCTACGCCTTCGTCTAGCTTGGATAGGGAGCTGAGCATTTCGTTCTCCGAGAGCTTGGCCAGAGCCCAGCATTCTTCTACGCGGTCTAAAAAGGTGTCGATGGTTTGCCCTCTTGCGCCGGAGAACTTGAAACCCCTGCGCTGCTGTTCATCGCCATTGCAGCGCAAGGTGTTCCTCGAAGGCTCGTGAGGAAAATAAAAGAAGAAAAAGAAAAAGAAATAAACAAAAAAATATAAATATAATAAATTCAAATATAAGGTTAAATAAACATAAATGAATTACCACTGTTAATTAGGTATTAATCTGTGGCGCGCGGATGATAGCGAGTGGTGAAATCCCTAGAAAAAAAATCAATATTTTCCAGATGCCCCGTCGCCAATTTTTAATTCATTTACTGAAAATTTAATTAAATTGTTAATAATTTAAAAAAGAAGATGTTTCTCCAAATAAAAAACGATAAGAGAGAAGAAAAAATTAATTAAAAAATAACCAATTCTAAATAATAAATTTTGCCCCACGTTCACGCCGAATTTTAAAATGGAATTATGATTTTAAAATTCTGTTGCCGCTCGAACGCTTCAACTTAATGTTTTTCTTTACACGTTCCGGCAAGCTTACACACACGCTTACATTATGCGCGTACGCGCGCGCTGCCGCGATTGCTTTGCCTCGGTCCCGCTCACCGCGATGCGCATCGCTCTCTGCCGCCGTATTTCTCCCCTCCTGGCTCGGCCTCACGAATCCGAGATTTCTGCGCGCTCTCGGATAGTCCCACGTTGGTCGCCAGTTGTAACAGGCTTATCGAGGCGGAATGAGCAGCTAAACTTAACGTGAATTCTCCACACACAAAAGGGAATATGAAGCTGGATACGCTGGCTCGCGTAATACCCTCGGCGCTCACACGGCAAGTCGACACAACGTGCAACCTCCTGGTTGAACTTGTCGTGGAAGAGCCCGTTTACATTTCGGCGTGAACACTACTCGCGCCCGGCTCCTCATGCTATTTCTCGCGACGAATGATGATTACGAAATTATTCGTCGCGTGAATAGTTTCGTTACTCTGTATAGTCATGAAAAAAATTATTTCAATTTGTAGAGAGATTTTATTGAATAGATGAGCATAGGAGAGAGGCGAGAGGACGAGCAAGCGAGAGGTTAAAAGAGAAAGAGAGACGGGGAGGGAGTGGGAGTAGATGATACAGAAAAAATTTCTATACTTGTCTTATTCTATACTTTCGTAGAATGTTTTATATTATCAATATTATTTTTATTTTTCAGTTTTATAAAAAATTATTAGTGAGATTTTACACAACTTTTTAAGGGAAAAAGTACATTCAAGTATTGCGAAAGTATTTTCAACCTTACTATTATTTATTTTTTAGAGAGATTTTTACAGTTTCCAAAAGTTAAGGTGAATAAATAATTAAATATATGAAAATACTAAACAGCATTAACACTTTCCTAAATTCTTACATTTAAAAAAAAAAATTTTAAGTAAGATTTCACAGTTTTTTAAGTATATAAAAGAATTACGAGTTTACAAAAATTTTTGTAAAAAGCTTGAAAAGTATGATATTAAAATGAAAACAAAACTTCTGAATTTACACAAAATTTATTTATGTTAATTATAAGTCTGATTTTAGCTAAGTATGACTTATAATGAATTTTATTTTCAATAAATTATAGATTATATCTTAACATTATTTTGTCATTAAAATTATTACAAAAAAGAAGTGTTCGAGAATATTCTTCTCTCGAAAGAATTTGTCATCCCAAGGTCACAAACTTTGATAAACTACCTCTCGCCTGCGTCGTACGATGTTTTGTCAGACAATCACTGCTCTCGTCTTAACGTTGGTAAAAACTTTTTCGTGGCAGCGTCGCTTCACCCTAGCAGTACCGATTGGAGAGCCCGCGAAAGCAATCGCTACGTAAACCACAAAAAACTTCCAGCAATTAACGACGTGTAGTCTAACTGACTCAATGGACTATTAATAGACTACCATAAATTTATTAAATTATTACGCGTCTAAAGGCTCATTCATTTAACACCTTCTCCCCTGGCGAATCTACCAACATATCTTCAAATATTTTGGTCCTTTGAGCCGGATATCGGAGACGGAGTTACTTACAACAGCGAACACGGAAGTTAATATGCATCACCTAGCCGCTGGCGACATCGACGCCAGCATGCTCGCGCCGACAACGCTCTGTGACGGCGCAGCATCTCCGCGGCGAGTTCACGGATCATCAGCTGCATCAGCCGGCATCATCGTCATGATCGCGGGAGCATCTACAGGACCAGATTCATCAGATTCACCCGCGCCCGTAAGTACAGAAACAGGGGTGAGTCGGCTCACTGCTATCGGACTCTCCAGCGAGCTTAGGATCTACCTACCTATCGGCAAGCGGCGCGCTCTCGTCTCGAACGGACACTCCAAATCTCAAGCGGCTCGCCGGACGACGACGCCGCTTGCACTCACTTACGGTGCAATACAGTGTTGCTCCAGTGCGGCTGACATGCCACGCGCAGCCATATCAACAGAGCGGGCGACATTAATACGACGCGCAATGCCGTCGTTGTCACATATGCGAAGCAGACAAAGACAGCAGCGCACATCGGCGTGTTAGAGTCAGTCTTATCTCTCTTACTCAGCCTCTCCATTTCAGCCGACGTCTTCGCCACGCCGCCAGCTCGGTTACCACCTAGATCTCGCTACTATCGTCTCTCTCTACCGAGCCGACTTCACGAGCGCGTCAGCGCGCCAGAAAGTGCCGTTGCAGAAGCCACGTCCAGTCGGCAGCGGACCACCGTCGGCTTATATCGCCGGCGGGCAGGTGAGGCGGCCATTTTGCGAACATCGGAGGCGCTTTCTCACTCTCTCGCCTATCGCAGCAGAACGACGAGTAGGCGCGCCAGCCCTTGACGGTTGCCGGCGCTGTGTACGCGCCTCTCGCTTACGGAGGAAGCGGCGACATCAGCCACGGCAGCAGCTCTCACCATGCGTCGCATGTAGCTGCTATAAACAAGCACAGCGGAAGACGGCGCTTGCAAATTCCGCTGCAACCCTCATTGTATACTGGGCAACAACTGCAGTGCATTCTGCTATGAAGCTTCAACTCTACAGCTGAGCCAACGCTGTTCTTTTATCATCAATACACAAGAACTTCTATCTTCAAGACTCTTCTATCGTCAGTCTACAAGAATTTCTATCTTCAAGACTCTTCTATCTTCGAGACTCTTCTATCTTCAAGACTCTTCTATCTTCAAGCTACAAGACTTTCGCCTGCTTCAGCATTAATCATGTGCGACTAATTCAACGACTGGCTTCACATATTTTCTGTCGCTGCTTGCTAAGCCCAGCTCTATCTTCAAGGGCACAGTGATTGGTAAGCAAGGAAGTATTCGGAGGGCAGAGCTTGATCGTAAGATCGTTTCAGCTATCGTTATTCAGAATAGTTAAGAGTTCGACAGTAGATTATTACTCTTAATGAAAATGTAGTTTATAATTTTATTTTCAAATTGGTCTTTTAGTTTATTTTCAATTCATATTGTATTCTTGTAGTTAATCTCACTATTTTCTTATTTAAAATAAATTACTCTCACATGAAAATTCTTTGCTTCCGCCTGTCAGCACCTACACCTACTCTTTGCTTGCCTTTAGGTTAGCTTCGCTATTTTGCTATTTGCTATAAATCACACTGCTTAAGAACTCTTTGCTTGATTTTAAGCAAAATTCAATTCAAAATTCAGTTTTGCAATTCACAACTGTATACTGGTTTAGCTTTTCTATTTTGCTATTAATTGGAGTTTAATCCTTTTTGAGAATTCTTTGATTGATTTTCAATTATTAAATATCGCCTGAAAGGGAATCATGTACTGCCTGTCAATCTTTAAAGTTTCATTTCTATAAATGTACACTCTCAGTTTAGTTGTGCGACTCGGATCTGCTTGAGATTGTGAGTACTGCATATTATGGTGACACGCTGCTTGTCTGCATGATAACTTAGGCTTATATGAATCAATATTTATTAGCTTAATGTAATTTCACATACGTCGTATTGAGGAACCTGGGGTGCCTCTGACAGGATTGTATTGTAGCTACCAGGACCTCATTTGTGATCGCTATCCCAGCGCAAATGCCCTGAATCTAACAAATACATCTAGACAGTTATTTATGTCCTCTATCACGACAAAAAGAAATTGAGTAAAAAAAAATGGCGTTTCCGAGAAAAATGCACTTCCCCAAGAAGTGCATTTTTTATTTTTTTTAAAAATAGCAAGAAGGACGTGAATGAGGGCTCAAAACTGAGTGAAATTATGTGTTATGCGCTTAAAAGCTTAAGAAACTGGTGAAACAGTAGCCGTTTGAAAATTACATCGAAAAATTTTTTCTGAGTAAGAATTTTCTCGGAATTTTTCGGCATTGCTGTACGCATGAAATTTTAAAATAACAAAAAAAAAACCGCTGCCAATTCTTTGGCACTTAGCTTCCTCAAACTAATTCATCGTTTCCGAATTAAAGTGAAATTCTAAAAATAAATTTTTCACAAAAACAAATGCTAACTAATTACAATAATAAAACTTTTTTTCTTTTTTTCAAACAGATATTAATATTAATCACTAAATTTCATTAACTAACTTCGAACCGATGCGTCTTATATCGGAAATTTCTTGTAAAATAGTATATTACGCACCTATGGATGAAAAAATATTGATAGTCCACCAAGTTTAAAAAAAATTGAAATCAAAAAGAAATAAAATTGGTTGACTATTACTCATGTTTTATCGTCTTGAAAAAAAAAACACAACAAATGAAGATAATCACTTGAAATTTTAACCAAATATAGTCTTCAATGAGCGTTATAAGTGGTTAAAATTTTAAGTCGATAAATCAAGTATTCTCTGAGCAAACGCGATTCAGAAATTAAAAAAAAATTTTTAACCTCAAATATCTTTGGTCGTAATAGACCGATTTTTTGGGCAACGAACTCGGTTCGAAGATATACAAAGGCTATATCTGTGTCGAATTTCAAGACGAATGGTTGACTTTTACTCCTATTATCGTGTCGGAAAGAAAATGCACTTTTTTTTTAAATATTTTTTCTTAGAAATAAATAAAGATAATCACTTGAAATTTTAACCCAATCTTGGCGCCAACAATGGTGATAAATGGTTAAAATTTCAAGTCGATAAATTAAAAATTTATTTAGAAAATAATTAAAGAAATTTAAACCATATTTTCTTTAATAACAAATGACAGACTAAAGATAATTTAACCTCTAAAAAAAGAAATTGTTGGTAATTTCACGACCTTACAAAAAATTTAATTATATTAAGTAATACCCACCATAACATATTTAAAAATGAAAAAACGAAAAATTCAAAATCGTTTTTTGGTTATAAAACAAAGGAAAAATGACAAAATAGGTTAAGCTATCTCTAATTCTCCTCCAAAACGAAGAGAATAAGCACACACCCACACACACACACACACACACACACACACACGCACACGTACACGTACATGCACACGCACACACGCACTTACACACACACATACACACACACGAAAAATTTGTTGCTCAAAAACAACGGATTTTTGTGCCAAAAGTCTTAAAACATGTTTTTAAACATTCTTTGTTTAAAAAATTTGTTCATCATTACAAAGCTTCCTTTTTGAGGAAGCAATAAAAAAATACGTGTCAAATAATTTTTGGAGTAGAACATACATATTACAACATGATAGGAGACATACGCATACGCAGAGCACATGATTTGAAATGGATTCGACCCTTGTGACGAGTGCTGATATAAGGTACGAATAATGACTTATACAGCGTAGCGATATTCGAATGTTGCGCGCTTGTACATATCGTGACCGATAGCGCGCCGCGCGGAGCTCGAACAAGATAGACGGATAAGACGCAGAGCATGATAAGGCAGTATAGAGCAGACTGTCGAGGGAGTTGAGCCAAGACTAGAGCGCAGACATGTTGTCTAATAACCGTGACACGCGAAAGTGAGTTTCGTGACCGCCGCGCCTCCACCGCGGCAAGTGTGATCGCCACAGGGCCGCCACCCACCAGGAAGGATCTGTAGAGAGAGAGAGAGAGAGATAGAAGCTCCACATAGACGGGGACAGTGGGACGTGCCCCATCCCCGCCTTCCTATTGCAGCGCGTG
>JAYJLV010095585.1:0-12609 GCA_036873485.1 Torymus texanus | reverse complement strand
CACACACACACACACACACACACACACACACACACACACACACACACACACACACACACACACACACACACCTTTACTTAATATATCTCTCTTGCGCCGTTTCGCGTTTTTGTCCGCGCGCGCGCGCATGGTCTCGACGACAAAAAAAGGAACACTGCGCCGTCACGTTTTGCTCGCTTACACCGACTTGAGTACAACTCAGATACTCACATACGTATGTGTATAAGTGCGTATATATACTGCTTGTGTGTTTTTTTCTGGGTTTGCATGGCTGCGGTTCACTTTTTCAGCGAGAATCGCGCGCGGTGCGTACATCCGCCTTGATGATAGACCTCGCGCAGTGATTTTCGGCGATGTCTTCATTTATCGAGGCACGCGTTCACGACTGGTGTACGGTTATATGTTTTCGAGGAGCGAAAGAGCGAGGAAATTGAGGAAATTGAGGGATCGATCGGCGTAATTACGGGGGAGGTGCGGTGGGAGGGAGGTTTACGAGTGTTCGGAGTCGTTAAAATTTAAGTAACTAGTTCAAATGGATTAATAAATATATATGTCCAAGTTGGTTTGCGGATTAGATGGCAATTTTCGCGCTTGATACAGTAGCTTTATAGCTTTTGTTTATTAAGTTTCGTGTTCTAGTCGCAGATACAGATATTGTTTTATCACAAACTCATTTTTATTTCTAATTCTCAATGCTTCAAGACAGTACAGCCGAAACTTCTACAATACGAAAATTTGTTGTTTCGTTCATATAGTGGATTAAATAGGTGTTTACACTCAAAAATGGCTTAATGGTCTTTGTCAATTTTTAAATCCACGCCTATACATGTATACGCAATATATATATATATAACCACGAACCATCGTAAATTACCGGTATATATCGAAAAGAAAAGCTTCGTGCCAGCACCTTCAATTAAAATAAATTATAATTTCCGTGAGAAATTTCGATTCACACGGCTCGCTGCGCACTCACTCGCACGCGTCGTATAGACATACACATATATGAACGTGTGCCTAACCCACGAGTATACTTAGAGCTCGCAAAGGGAAAATAAATTAGCCAACTCTCGCGCGCAAAAGAGAGAGAGAGAGAGAGAGAGAGAGAGAGAGAGAGAGAGAGAGAGAGAGAGAGAGAGAGAGAGAGAGAGTAATCGAAATGAGGGATAGAGGGTCAGACAGTTACATAGCATTATTATAAAATACTAATTTTTAACAAAAAAAGTATGTGATTAATCATTACAAGGAATCCGTCAGTCTAACAATAATAATGGCTTGCCGATAAAAATAAATAAATAATAGCGACTAAAGTGTGTGTGTGTGTGTGTGTGTGTGTGTGTGTGTGTGTGTGTGTGTGTGTGTGTGTGTGTGTGTGTGTGTGTGTATATATATATATATATATACACACCAGGAATGTGGAATATAATATAGCACCTCGATCCAAAAAGAGAAAAAGATTTCTACTTTTTTTTTTAAATTTTCATTTAATACGCATAGTTTCTATATTAACATGTTGAGAAATAAAAATACATGTTTTTTATGAAAATTTTAACATAAAATTCAGTAAAACTAGAAAAGCCATAATCGGGGCTTCCAGCTTGATACGGCTCTCACCGCTCATGCTACCTTAAGGGTTATAGTTTGTTGTCCTGTCTACAAGAGATATCACATCATGCGAAGTAATAATATGATGACCGACAATTGAAAATACTAAATTCTACAACCAATTTACGTAAATTTAAATTAAAACCTTTTTCACATTCTTTACGCAAATGGACTTGTTGTACGCAGTACGCACCTTCAGGTTGTATTGACAAGTCTGATTATTAATCTAACTTTACTCACGTGGCAAATATTACTTTCATCAAGATAATCTCCTTGGTAAACATTTGCAAAATATTGTATTACAATAATAATGTAATTAGTATACATCCGCATAATTTTAGAAATAATTAAAATTTTCTATTAAAATATAAATTAAATATTATTTTAAAATACAAATAAAAGCTTGCTTTTGTTCCCTTTTTCTTATTTCAACTCATACCTTCATTATTATTTGTAGATTTAATTATGTATTAGCATATCGTACTAGTGCTCGTTTGCTAATGCTAGCTCGGGTTTATTATTCATTAGAACAGTCTATAAATTTCTTGTGATTTGCAACACCAATAATAAAGATTTTTAGCTACAGCATAATATACTTACAAGGAGAGCACCACGGATGCGGGTCCTGGAATTGGCTGAAATTGCAGGAGGCACTTCTTTATGACAAATAATGAGACACGTGTCTCAGGAATATTCTGAATGGGAATTATGTCTCGTGATTCTCTCTATTGTATGTTCCAAATAAACTATTTTTGATTAAAATAGGGTTTCTTTCTTAAGTTATAGCTTAAAGAATGTTTCAATTATGTATATAGATTAAAAAGTTTATGAATGGAGGAAAAAAAGCTTCACTTCAAGCTTTATCCCGTTCAAAAATGTCGATTTTTCAAAAAGTTAAAAGCTATCAAAAATAATGTAAGAAGATCGCTTAAAATAAATTCTAATGTACTAAGCATTATGCATTTCCGCAGTGGGAATGCTCCCTTTCGTTCGTTAGATGCCAGCACACTTAGACTTGAAATGAGTGGCAGCCGAGCTTTACTCGCCGTTTCTTTCTCGTCACTCAGCTATGCGATATACCATCTCTATAAATTGGCTTCTCTGTGAAGTTTCAAAAAGAAAAATTCTGCATTCTTGAATTTTACATATAAGATTAATAAAAATCTTAATGACTACCGCAACAACGGAAAAAAGAGCAGAGCAGTGCTGTATGCCGATACAGGCGCGCCATTTCCTTTTCAAGCGCATAATAACTTCCGACTAAGACCAAGCGCAAGTAGAGAGCACGTATAGCTTGTAGATGATGACTTGGAAAGTGTTTTATTTTGCACGTGCACATACCGTAACTCGTAAATATGAAAGATAATATCTATCAAAATTTAGAGTGATTTAGTTCATTATTTTATATTATTCAGATTTGCAAAATTACATACTTTTAATACTCAAATAGTTGACAAAATATAGTACATTTTTTAAAGCTTGTAACTAATTTGTATATAGTTTTGAGGTCGAGAGTTATATATGTATACAATTCGATAGCGAGTTATATTAAAATTGTATTAACCACTTAGCTCAAATTACTTATGCATTACCAATAAGAATTTATAACATACACTGATGATCACAATGCAATAAAATATTATTCCAAAAACTAAACCATTTTTACTGAATTTTTGTATTGTTTCTAAATTTCAAACTTTTAAGTCTAGATTATTGTTCATTTCTCTTTTTACTGAAATAAATTGTTTTCTTTTACCTACCAACGTAATATTAACAGTGTATTAACCACAAAATAGTGATTAACACAGATAAATCGATATCAAGGTAAGTAAAACCGTAAGCGTGAGTATAACTAAAGAAAGATTTTCATTCGAACGATCCACATGAGGTTCCTTCTAAAGAACTTTCCACGTAGCTATAGTAGTCTTTTAGAGCGGAATAACTACTACTCAAAATACATACATAAGATCATAAAGAAAAAAATAATTAAATCTTTCGAAACTGGTGAATTTTTGTTGAGTTCTCTTTGGTTCAAAATGATTATGTTATAATGATGATTTAATGCAATTAACCATTTATGAAAGTAAATAAATTATCATACAGTAGAGATTATATCAGCAGTAGTTTACTTCTTTATCATTCAAAGTCTTTTTTTTTAACAAAGTTAGAGCAAATTAAATTTTTTATTTTTTTTTTGCTATTGTTACAAGTGAAAACTTGGCAAAAATTCGCACGGCCTGACTCAGTGGTGACTCGAATCCCGTTAACCCGACGAATGCTCTTACTGCTAAGCTACCGATACCTACGTGCATCTTCATAGCAAGAGTTCTATGAAGTACAGCTCATTAAAGTATCCGGTATATTTTTCTAATAATTTTGCACTTGCAATTAAAATAGCAATTTTAATGAATCACATTGATATAGTATAGCAAAAAATATTTACATGGCTACGAACTATCTTCTGGAACTTTAAAACTATATTTTGTTCAATTTCTATGTACGAATTGGTTGATTTATATTGAGAGTATGTCTCATTTAAGTATAATAAAAACAATATGAAAACAATGAAAAATACTTACCAGGAGAGTGCACTACCTTCGGGTCCTAGATTTGGCTCAAACTTTGGGATAAGTTTTTGGGTGTAGAAATATAATGAAAACTGCAATATTAGATCCTAACGCTCAAAAAAACTGAAGTTCTCGACATTTTTAGGTTTATTTAGAAAAAAGTCTTGAAAAAAGCCTCTTTTTAGAAAGGTAGCCATTTAACTTAGGACACTTTTAAATTAATCATCGATAGCGCACTAAAATTGATTGTTTGATTGCCTGAATATTTTAATGCATTATCGATGATTAATTTGAAACTTTTATAACTTTGGAAGAAATCAACATCTTGTAATCCTTAAAAAAGCAACTGGAAGGTCATCTTGTCTAGTTTTATTTTCTATATTTAAATGAGATTTAAAACTTACCTAAGTTAAATGGCTACCGTTCTAAAAAGTGGCTTTTTTCAGGACTTCTTTCGAAATAAACCTAACAATGTCGAGAACTTTAGTTTTTTGAGCGCTAGGATCTAATATTGCAGTTTTCACTATATTTCTACACTCAAAAACTTATCCTGAAGTTTGAGCAAATCTAGGACCCGAAGGTAGTGCACTCTCCTGGTTAGTTTCTATTGCTAATCTAAAAGAATGTCAAATATAACAAAATTTCATTGTATCCTAGGTTTCCTCAAGTAGAATTTTAAATCAATCGAAAAAAATAAACTCCCTTCTATTCATTATAGGGGATAAAAAGAGAGAGCCTCAATAAAGCGACAACTACCATACTTTGGAAATACCTAATTAAGTGTCTTGATTCATTGGTTGATCCAAAGCTCGTATAAACACTCGCACATCTATACTTACACAGTTATACACAAAATCATCTCTTTCCCACGCGGGCGATAACAACAACGTGAAACTGTATACCTTTGCAATTTTTATACCAGCCTGTCTATGTCATAATAAACGAGTTCGCGCGCACAAGCTTTTGGCAGGTTCAGCGCACGACATGAGCACTGTATTGTGACACAGTTTTAGAAATAGCGCTTGCTTGTTCACTCGTGTGCGGGCAATCATCAACGATTTCGGTGCCGTAGGGCGATGAAGTCATTTTGCTACTGCAGCTGCATTGACTCATATACACACGGGTAAACAAACACGCATAGACTAGAATATTTAGATCACTGGGTTATTGGTGAATTTCTTTATTGCATAAACCTCGCTTTGCAGTGAGCACCAGTGGAAGCGAGCTGCTATTTACATAACGCAATTTCACGCGAAAGCGTCGAGTGCTCGCGAGCTTTCAGAATGGCACACAGCCGAATGGCTGGTTTTCCAAAAATTTGTAATAGGAGAGCTTTCATAGAAGATGTAGAACAGGACTAAGGAGAACATAGGACTAATAGTATATAATTACTAAAATAAATGGTTATTTACTGTTGGTACTATACTTCATAATATTTACAAGCAAGATCAACTTTAATAAATAGTTCGGCCAAGATATCATAAGTATCATTTAATTATTTAGAAACTATTATAGAAGTTTATAAATATCATTTTGTTATTAATATTAGTCTTTGCGCAATGCGCGAAGATTTCCACATCCATGAGCTTTATTGTTAATTAAGTTTTAAAAAATACCATCGTGTCGGAATTAAATTATTTTTGTATTATATATTTTTTGCTCATCCAATGCTGACAAATTCCTAAAATAAATTATAAAAAAAGTATATATTTGTAGTTAACGTAAAAAAACGTATAATATGTAGTTAACGTTCAACTACTTGTATTTTTTATGAACATTGAATTTCTCTCAAACTTTCGTTCACATAGATAGTACTTGTAAACGATTTAAAAAGAATAATCATTAACTCATATTTTCATATTTCTATACTAACAAAGTTAACAGTAATACTGAAACGTTGTCAGCCTACCAATATTATCGAGCATTCGATGAAGAAACTTTCTTTTCATCTAGTATACACAGCATTATTGCCGATATCGATTAGAACAATAAAGACAGTTCTATCTCGCTTTTGTAAAAAATGGTTTTTAGGTACGTTGTCTGTGGTAAAGTTATCCTATAATTCATACTTCTTCTGCAGTATGCATAACAAATAAAGTTTTATATCTTTGTAAAAATTTTCGTTAGTCATGGACATCAACATTAATTACAAAGTGATGTGATTATTTCTCAATAGTCGCTTAGCTATAAATATCAGAGTTCAACAGATATATTTGGAATTTTCCGTTTAAAGTTTCTTGAAAGAAAAATATTATGTCCAGTAACACGCCTCTTGAGTTTAAAAGAGAGATATTTTTTTCAAATAAATTGTTTTTGTGACATCATTATTAATAAAAATAATAAAATAATGCACATGTTAATAGTTCTTTTGATTAACAGGAAAAATTCTAAAATATGAACATTTTTTCAGACGACAAAATAATAGACGATGCTTTCAAAGGGCAAAGAATCAAAAGTGTACTTGAATTTCCTCGCACATGATCATACAACGAATAAAAACTGTACACATACTCATACGTATATCAAAGTACATTTCTTTTTGCTATGTGTCGTCTAAGTTGATAAGATTATTCTTCCCATTTTTAATATCTACAAAGTGTCTTTGTTTATGCATATCACACAAATAATATTAAAGAATGTATGGAAATATCCTATGAACATTACAAAACTTAAAATTTTTTATTTTTGATAAAAAAAATAAAATAAATAAATAAATAATAGAAAGAATACTGAAAAGTATATTTGGCATTGTCGCTAAATTATACGTTTATTATAAAAGTTTTAAGCCACGTAAATTCATAGCCTACGAAGTACACAACATTGAACTACACAACTTGATAATGAAATTAAATTTCCCAACTTGGTAACTCATGGTTTGTATTACGTGAAATTCGACTGAAACTTTTACTCGCACTTAATAAATGTAACTCATTTCTAAACTTTTGTTTAAGGTGCATGCACATAATTGAAGCACGAATGAATATTTCTTTTCATTAAGTTTTATTAACTTTTGAATAAGCATTTCCAACTTATTTTTGCTTGCAAATCATTATCCACTTTGTTTATCTGAAAATATTAGATGTCGAGAATTTTCTTGCTGTTTGATTTTAAATGCTTTAATGCTTTCCACTTTGAATTTCAAGCTCCAATATCTTCGTTCATAATAATCAGATTTTTCTGGCCAACGAACTCAGCCTAAAAATATAAAAAAGCTAGGTAGTGCCAAATTTCATGTCGATCAATTAATTTTTACTCCTGTTATCGTGCGACAACGAAAACTCTATTTTTTCTCAAAAACAATTAAAAGTAATATTTTGAAAATTTAACAAAATTTTGTATTAAATGAATTTGGTAAGTGGATTAAATTTCAAATCGATTGACCATGTAGTTTCTAAGAAATTAATTTATGAATTTCAAAAAACATTTTTCTCAATAACAAATGAAATACGAATGATAACCTAAAAATTAAAAAACAAAAATGTCAGTAATTTAAAGACCTTTCAAAATAAATTTAGACTGGTAAATAATTTTGACTCCTACATATATAAAAATCAAAAAACGAAAAATTCGAAATCGTTTTTGGATTAAAAAAAGAAAAGAAAATCTATCAATTGTTAAATCAATGATAGTGCCGAGTTGTTTCGCGAGTCAAACAAAATAAATTTTGACCGACGAAGATCGATGGTTTTGTTTTCGAGATACAGAGAGTTTACATACACAATTATACACACATATATACATACAGACAGGAAAAATTTTCAACATATTTCGCCTTAAAATATCATTTTAAGCATTTTTTGTCTTAAAAATTTTTTCACCGTCACAAAGCTTCCTCTATAAGGAAGCAAAAAAGGCCAAAGTTTATGTTACTTATATACTATAATTATCTTGATATAGCTATATATTTGTTCACACTTTTACTATTAAAGATCGTAGGAAAATTTAATAATATTAAATTTAATTTAATAGGAAATTTTAAATAATTGGCTCAATATTTTAAATATGGAATTGATATTGCTACATTGAAATTTCGTACTATAACAAAAAGTAACACGTATCTAACTTATTTGCTTTGGGAAAATGAACCGTTGTAGGAAAAAGTTCTATTAATACAAAAAAAAATAAATTTAACTATATTCATAATGAGAATAACTTTATATTTAAAATTAGAATGCTGATTTCACATTCTGAAAATAAATATCCTATCTTCTTTTAATATTGCTTTTGTCGATATCGTTGTGATACGATGAATTTATCATTTTCAAGTTAAATTAACTGTAAGTATGAGAAGTAAAATCAACCACTTATTTTTTCGTGCAATATTAAAAGTTATTTTTGTCTACTCATCTCTTTTTTACAGTTGATGTAATACTATATATCCTTTGTTATTCGTCTGTCTCTAGATTGACGATTCTCAAGAATTACTTAGCAGCAAACTGACATACTATGTACTGTAAACCGACTACTTCAAAGAACGTGTAGATAAGGGAGCCGTCCAATTTAGTGGTAAAGCAAAAGAAATATTAGACTGACTGTGAGTCATCGAAAATTAGTAACAATTTCTCAAAATGTTATCTTTCCGATATTCAGGTTAGAGGAGGAATGAGCTACTCCGATACGATGACGAGTGTCAGTGGGATAGTTGACCTTAAGTCTAATTGGAAAACCGCATGTTGATATGTCAGTAAACAAATTCGATAAAGCGATTTAGAGTTTACGATTTTTCCACGAATTCAGAACCAAGAACTTAAGTAAGAGACTCGCAGAAGCTGTTCGCGTCTTTTTCGTTCTCAACGTGCTGTATTCATATTTACGCGGGTTTCTTTAACTGCGCGTTGCAAGCCGATCTAGGTAGCCTCTTTATGACGGTCCTGCGACGGCACCACAATAAGCGCGGTTTTTTCCCAAGAGTGAGAGAGCGGCCTGTGACCTGTGACCTTCTTTCTTTTGTAACGGTTTCGGTGAATAACTAGCGAAAAGCTAATCGACTTCTTGCAAGTGTTCGTGCGCTACGTGTGTGAGGAATTTAGTGGACATTCCCGGACGACGCGTGGACGGCCCCGTGCGGTCGCAGGAAGGCTTTGCGGCGTCTTACGTCCAGCCAACCTGGGAGACTCATTTGCGGCAGGTCATACTGACTGCCCAGCCCGTGCTCGAGACATTGGACACCTTCGAGACGGGCATGTGAACGGCGAGTTCTCTTCCACCAGTCCCTGCATCGGCCATGAGTTTTCGAGCGACTTACAATTAGTCGATTGGCGTGGGATGTTATTAGTTTAAGGTAAGAGAGCGCTCTCGAATTAAGTTATTAAATAAGTGAATGTACATTCAAAACTAACGTTAAATAAGGTCTGTGAAGCGAAATAGATTATTTATATTTTATATTAATATTTTATAATTCAACAAAGTTTTTTCCTCACTTACAACTGGGTTTTTTTTTTAATGCCAATTTAATAAACTTTACTATTTTACTTTCATTTAAATCTTTTATTAATTGTGCAAAATTATTATCCATTACCTACGTCCTCACCCATAATATTAGAATAAGTATAAAAATGCAAAACAGAAGCAACCGGCGACGTTCTATATCTACCGGTGCTCGTCTGTACTCTCATCCTCAATTATAAATACAGCTCTAGCTTTAACAGATTCTACAAGCCAGTATAGTATAAAATGGTATAGTAAAAATACTACACTACATATTTACCACCGGAAAAGATAGTTTTCTGAAATTTTATGTTATTTATCGCCTTTAATGTTCCTTATACCAATTTTTAACAGAGTGCCTCTAATTTTTGTATTGTTTCTAAATTTCAAACTTTTAAGTCTAGATTATTGTTCATTTTTCTTTTTACTGAAATAAATTGTTTTCTTTTACCTACCAACGTAATATTAACAGTGCATTAACCACAAAATAGTGATTAACACAGATAAATCGATATCAAGGTAAGTAAAACCGTAAGCGTGAGTATAACTAAAGAAAGATTTTCATTCGAACGATCCACATGAGGTTCCTTCTAAAGAACTTTCCACGTAGCTATGAAATTTTATGTTATTTATCGCCTTTAATGTTCCTTATACCAATTTTTAACAGAGTGCCTCTAATTCATTGTTTGAGTGCTAGTTTTTCATTTTATTTTAGATGAGATTTATTTTTAATGCGCTCTGATCTGTAATACTGTGATATTTAAATTTTAATTATAATTTTAATTTAAATGTTAATTTTGATTTTTATTTTTATACTCTCGATGACATTCACAATATAATACATTTTTTTCTCAGAAAAATAAATAAAGCGATAATTGATTATGAATAATGTCATCTGTATTTTAAATTGTAAACATATACCTATTTATGCAGATATGTATTTACATATATATTTGCGCTTCAGACTTCGTCATAAAATTGAAAATAAACTGTATTTTTGTTCCTCTATCTATTCCATAAATGGAAATGAATAAGTTTTAATTGCATAAATGAACATTACATGTCTTTATATATTACGGAATCTGTCAATAATATTTCGAAAACATTTTTAGCAACATTTTCAAAACTGCATTTTTTCCTGTAGAAAATATTTTATAAAACATTTATGCCAATTTCGAACAAACTTCACGAATAATGATGCCTCTAAAGTATGCGAAGCAAAATGTTATGGAAAAAAGTCGATAAATGTTTGTAAAAATGTACGAATATGAAACAAAATATTTTTTTCGGTCTAATAGAATTAAACCATTGAATACAGAATAATATTAAAATTGAGATTTTTTGTAAGTGCTCGTGAAGTATATTTTTAGCAAAACACTTATTGTTAGTATAAAATAGAGTAAAATATACGCTACCTGTTTCTACATAAATTCGTTTGCTCTTAACTTATATATTAACTTTACATACATCGGATATCAAATAATTGTATTTAAAAAGTCTCGAAAAACCTCTACCAAGAAGTGGATATCACAGTATAAGTTTGAAGATTATTCAAATTTCAACGACAGTTTGATTCAATCAACCATATTCTGGCTTTTCACTGTGTTAGAGAAAAAAAATATTCCCGCATAATACTTCCCTTATCACTGAAACCGTTAAAAACTTTCTGTCGACGATCAGAGAAATTCCCGAAAAACGCATTCCTCCAAGCACTCAACAGTTGTGCCCGACCGAAACAGTAAAAAAGACCCCCCCCCCCCCCCGCAACATGACATCGCCCTCCCGCAACTCGCATAAATTTACATTCTAAAACACACACCGCGTTCCCTCCCCCTTTCCGAAAAAAACCCACACACCCGTTCTCGTTCCGCTCCTCTTACCCCTCAGCAAATTTGCCCCTCCATTTCTATATGGCACGCGTCACCTGTCGGCTCCGCGCCAGGTGATACCTACGCTTGCGCAACGAAGTCGGCAACGAAGCGCCCTACACACGAACACATAGACACACACGCGCACCCTGTCGCGGGCGCCGCGCGCCGCGCCGCATTACGGGAGTACGGAGAGGGGGAGGAGGAGGAGGAGGTGGCGGCAAGCAGCAGGCAGCCAGGGCAGCTAAAGCCAGCCGGCGCTTAGTTTGGCTCGGAGAGTTCCACAGCGCGCGCGCGTGGTGCTCCTCCAATACTACTACTACGACGACGACGAAGGCTACGCGCTTCCTCTACGCCGCTGTCGCTGTTGTTGTGTATACATTCGGACGACGCACATGTGCGAAGCGCACGCGCATCCGCGTCTCATCCGCGTGTGCAGTGGTTAACTACCTGTGAGCTAAGGCTCGTCATCGATGCTGTCAGATCAGCTGGACTCGTGATACCTGGGATAGAAAGTGATAGAGCTCGCGAAAGCGAAGAGTGATAAGAGCAACAGTGCGTGAGCGCGCGCTCTCGTGGATTTTTAATATATTTATATATACATATATATATATATATATATATATATATATGGAATATATGGATAGAAGTTGCGCTCACAGGGCAAGAATGGTGTATCCAAGCTGGCCGTGTCTGCTGGTCTGCTGCCTTCTAGCCATCGGTCATTTTCAAGGTCAGTGTCTCTATATCTATCTGCCTAGATGCGAGACGTTCGAGTTCGAGTTTATTTTTGAATGAAACACGGATGACGACCAATATACTATAATATGTGTTACGAGATTCTAAACAATTCCAAGGGAAAAGGGGGTGGGGGGAGGCTATGAATGAACGTGCCAAGTTGGCACTTGTAGAATGTGGAGCGTTGACATTAAATTTCCATAATGATCGCGCGCGCGCGCTCGCCTGCTGTCGCATCAGACTATAGAGCGGGACTGACTGTAAGGCATTTGATTTCGGTAACTGGGGGGTTTCGCGAGTTCCACTATATTAAGCGCGAGGGGTTATTCAATTAATGAATGTAAAAGCAATAAAATCAGTAATCACTATTTCAGAATCGATTTTTCAGAAATAATCACTAATAT